>PVLC010007853.1:0-61305 GCA_004027655.1 Graphiurus murinus | reverse complement strand
GGAAGTCCTGGGAAGAAAGATTGTGGATTGCTAGTGGAAGATGGGTAGCTAGAGAGAGGGGTTATTGGAAGTCTGTAGGAAAAGCACTATTTGGAAAGACGACCTCAGCACTGTGTTTGTTATCGTGTGTGTAAAACCTTTGATCCCAGAAAAGAGAGAGAGATAATAAAAGAGGTTCGAACCAGTAGCTTTTAGCCGGTGTCTTTTATTGGGGCCTCATGGCTGAAGGTGCAGCCTGGGGCGCCCGATAGAGAAGCATGAGGATGAAAGTGGGCTCAGAGCCCATTGTCTGGAATGCTGAAGGATGGACGCGTTGGTTAGGGAGCTCTCTTGAAAGCACATCAGCTGTTTCATAGACAACTGGAAAAAGTGGTTTTCTCATAGAGTCCCACAAACCTTTATTAGCCACCTGAGACACTACTAGATTCTCCCCCAGGGCTAAAATACAAAGTGATGTCTTGCAAGAAGCTTTTTGGCAATTTTTTCAAAAAGCACACAATACATGCCAGGACACATGAGAGTTCCAGAGAAAGAGGACAAAAAGAAAAAGAGCTGAGGAAAGGGTTTTATGATTACATCTGAAGTGCTCAGAGGTGTGTGTTGTCCATCAGGGGTACAATAAGAATGAAGGTGCACAGGGGCCCTCCATGGTGTGTCTCACAGTCTCTGTACTCAACCTTGCACTACCTGACCTTCAGTGTACCCCGCTCATATTCATGTCAATCCTAGTGACATTCCAGAGTAGTCAAGTAATAGACTCTGCAACTGGGGACAATGACACACACCTGTAATCCCAGTAGTTGGGAGGCTGAGACAGGAGGATAACAGGTTGGAGATCAACCTTAACAATTTAGTGAAGAGCTCAGGTATTTAGCAAGACCCTGTTTCAAAATAAAAAATCTGAAAGGGCTGGGGGATGTGGTTCAGAGATAGAATGCCCCTGGGTTCATTCCCCAGTATAATAACAAATAATAATAATAATAATAATAATAATAATAATAATAATAATAATAGACTCTGGGTCTGTTTGGGATCCTGGCTTTCCACTTCTTAGCAGTGTAACTGTAAGTAATTAGTCAATTCCCTTGAACTTTATTTTCCTCAGCCAAAAAATGAGGATAATAATATTAACAACTACATTTAGGGGTTTTGTTAGGATTAAGTGATAAAATCACCTGATGTTAACAGCACAATGATAATATTTTTACAGCATTCTCAATGCCATCAGGCACTGTTTCAACTGTTACAAGTGAATTTTCTTACCTAGGTTTTAATGCACTTTCAAAAAACTAAGACATTAAGTTACCAGGTAAACAAGAAGCTACAGAAAGTAGTATGTTACTGGTGATGGAGTTTCAAATGGGTGATTTAGGGATAGATGAGATATTTTTAAAAAAGAAACTTCCCAAATGTTCAAACTTGGTGGCATGTGGGGCCTTCTCTTGATCCTTTGATGGAGACTTGATAAGAAAATGGATGAAGGGAATAACACTCTAGAACACTCCCAAAGGGCAGACTCGGGTTCAGGGACATTTATGATTCTCTGCCTTGTGGAAGGTACTGAGTAATCGATAAAATACCCTGCACCATTCCTTTCTTGTGTGAGCAAGGATTATCATGCACATCAACTGGGCCCTGGATTCGGAAGCCTGACCTGCTCTTTTTTGTCTCCAACCCAGAAAGTGCTCAGGAGTTCATGGAGGAATTGCTATTTATTTATTTAATATGATTTTATTTTTGAGACAGTGCCTTGCTAAGATGCCCAGGCTGACCCTGAACTTGCAATCCTCCTGCCTCAGCCTCCTGAATAGCTGGGATTATAGGAGCGCACCACCAGGCCTGGCATCTTTTTAGTTCCAGGACTTACAGAGGGCCACCACTTTAAAAGAAAAATTCATATCCTTAGCAAAACATTTCAACTACCATCATAATTTCATTTTCCAAGTAAGGGCAGGTTGTAGAATAAAAAACTTTATGAGGGAAAATAAAAACAGCCCTATGTGAAAAATTTTCTCCTTTGCCCAGATTTGACGTTGACCTGAGAAAACCTCAGTGCCCACCAAGAGGTGTTTTTGTAAGTGATGAGGCAGGTGTTGGGGAAGAAGAGAACTCAAGCTCCTTAGTGCTTTAGTGCTGGGGCTCCTTGGAAGGATGTGGTCAGGAGTCCCTTGTATGTGTTCCTCTGTGTGTGTGTGTGTGTGTGTGTGTGTGTGTGTGTGTGTGTGTGTTAGAAAAGATGTGGGGATTAGGGATAAATTTGTTACTGAGGAGTCTAAATGAAGTCAACTTTATGGGCATGCCACCCATGCAGTCACAGCGAATTTTCAAAAGTTCCTTGGGCTTGGTTTGATGCTCTACTATCACCATCTCAAAATTCAAATAAACTTTGAACAAAGGGTACCACATTTTAACTTTCTATCAGGCCTCATATATTATGGAGCTGGTGCTCTGAGTCCTCACAGAATTTAGTTGACAGTTGCATCAGACATCTTTTGAGCATTGCTTCAGATTCACCTTTGCTTCTTACCCTAGCTACCATGGCTACTAGGTGCAAGCCTGTTTACACCTATACCTGAATGTATAGTGTGTCTGGTGCTCCCAACCTGGGGCTCCTCTGTCTCCATAGCAAGCCTGTGGGAGCTTGTGCTTGCACAACTCATAGTAGAAAGAGTGAACTTCCCCTGGAACTGCCCTGCCCCAGTGGAAAGGCAGAACCTGTGGATAAATGCTTCCTCCTTTCATCCTTCATGTGAACAGTTCTAAAATGCATCCTATAAGGGTTCTGAAAATGACCTGAAGACTGAGCACAGTTCAAAAGTGTAAGGACTCACTTCCTTCCCTGTTTATTATCCCTCTCCTTCACTCCTGTTCCCACTCACAGATGAGTTTTTGCTTTTGAGTAAACCTAATCTAAGGCAACAGTTTACATTTTTCCTGTCTTGTGTGCCCCAGGACTACAGACCCAGAGGCAGCAGTCTACTGCCTCATAGCTTTCCTATGACTTACAGGTACAGTTCTATCTTAATCACTTGCCTCCAGGGTTCAGACTTTGCTGGATCCTTTATAAGCGGCAGCCCAGGTCTGCAGAGACACTGCTCTCTGCCTGCAGTTGGAGCCAAGAGGTCTTGTGCTCATGGGAGATCCTGGCCAAAGGCTCTCTTTAGGAATCATTCTGAAGACCCAAGTTTTCAATGACCTACCTTCTAGTTGAATATCTCCTTACTCCTTATTGGTTTCTCTGTCGGTCATATTGGGTCCCAGAAACAACAACCCTTAACCAAAATTTGTTTAGCAAGACAAAGATTTACTGCATTTCGTAACATTCTAGAAAGCCTTCTTTGAATTTTATTTCAGCATGGCTCATGTCTCCACAAAGCAAAGACTACAATCAGCATATTGAAATACTTATGTTCCTTAAAATTTACCCAGTTAGAACAGTTAGAATATACAATTCAAAGTTTTTTTTTTTTTTTTTTTTTTTTCAATACTGGGGATTGAATCCAGGGGCATTCTACTTCTGAGCTACACCCCTAGTCCTATTTTTTATTCTTTATTTTGAAACAGGATCTTGCTAAGTTGCAGAGAGCCCTACTAAGTAGCTGAAGATGACCGCAAACCGGCATCCTCCAGTCTCAGCCTTCCAAGTACTGGAATTACAAGTATGCACCACCATGCCCGGCTCAAAGTTTTTAATGTATATGGAGTGTGCAATTATCACCACAATAAGTTTTGGAACATTTCTATCACTCCTAAAACAAACTCTGTACCCATCAGTAGTCACTTTCTATTTGCCCTCAAACCCTCAATCTTAAGCAACTACTGATTTACTTTCTGTCTCTATGGATTTCCCTATTACTTTTATATATTTAATGTGCATAGAATCATCAGTTTATGATCCTTTACAACTGGATTCTTTCACTTAGCATAATATTTTCAAGGTTCTCTTAGGTTGTAGCATCATGTCTCTTTTTATGGCCAATTATTATCTTATTATATGGGCATGCCATATTTTACTTGTCTCTTCATCAGTTAATGGGAATTTAGGTTATTTCCTTTTTCTTTTTCTTTTTTTTTTTTTTTGCTATTATGAATAGTGCTTCTGTAAACATTCATTTACATGTTCACTTCTCTTGTATATACGCCTCATAATGGAGTTACTGATTTGTATGGTGACTGTGTTCGATCATCAAAGCAACTGCTAGATTGTTCTCCTAAGTTGCTGCCACATTTTACATTCCTACCAGCAGTTTATGAGGGTTCCAATTTCTCCACATCCTAGCCAGTGCTTTTTACTGTTTTTCCTTTTTAGCCATTCTAGTGGCTATTAAGTAGTTATCTCAATGTGATTTTGATTTGCATTTCTCTGATGGGTAATGGTAGTGATTATCTTAAGTACTTATTGGCTCTTTGTGTGTCATCTTTGGAGAACTATCTGTTAAGATTCTTTGAACATTTTAAAAATTGAGACATTTATCTTTTTATTTTGATACTATAGGGATTATATCTATTTTCTAGATACTAACCCTTATCAGATATGTAATGCACAATTTTTTTCTTCCTATGTGTCTTTTCATTTTCTTGATGTTATACTTTAAAGCACAGAAATTTCAAATTTTGATGATGTCCAATTTACCTATTATTTTCCTGTGTTGCCTGTACTTTTGGTGTTGTATCTGAGAAACTGTTTTCTAATCTAAAGTAATGAAGAATTATATCTGTATTTTCTTTTAAAAATTTTCTAATTTTAGCTCTTTCAATTAAGTCTTTGACCCATTTTGAGCTAGTTTTTTATATGTGGAATGAGGTAGAACTACAACTCCATTGTATTACATGTGGATATATGGTTGTTTTACTATCATTTGTTGAATAACCTATTGTCCCCTTTAATTTGTCATGTCAAAAATAAACTCATCAAAATATGGATTTTTTCTGTACTCTCAATTCTATTTTATTGGCTTATCTGTGTACCAGTATCATCCTATCTTCATTACTGTAAGTTTTAAAAATGAGGAAGTATGCACTCTCCATATTTGTTCTTTTCAAGATTGTTTTGGCTATTCTGGGTTCCTTTAAATTCCATATGAACTATAGAATCGACTTGTCAATTTCTGCAAAGAAGGTAGGTGAAACTTTAGTAGAGACTGCATAGAATTTGTAGATAAATCTGAGGACTACTGTAGCTTAACATTATTGAGTCTTCTGATCCATGAACATGGAATGTCTTTCCATTTGACTAGGTCTTTCTTGTCTTTTAACAACATGTGCAAGTCTTTCACATTCTTGTTTAAATTTATTTCTAAAAATTTTATTATTTTTGAGACTAGCTATTGTAAATGGAATTGTTTTCCTAAATTAATTTTAGTTAGTGTATTTCTCATGTATAGAAATACAATGGATTTTTTTTATATCTCTCTTGTAACCTAAATAGGGAATGGGGTGGGAATTGGGGAAGGGTTAAGACTTTATTGAAGTCTTCTATTAGTTGCTTCTCCTAAGCAACCCACTAAGAAACAAAGATACTTTTACTTCTTTGTTTCCAGTCCAAGTGACTTTTATTTAAGTTTCTTGCCTAAATACCCTTGCTGGAATCTTCAATACAAGCCCGAATAGAAATAGTGAGAATAGACTACCTTGTTTTGTTCTTTGTCTTAGAAAGATTTCACTATTTTCCCATTAAGTATATTACCAGCTCAGGTTTTCCATAGATGTTTTTTAATCAGATAGAAAAAGTTCCTTCCATTCCAAATTTTTGAGTATTTTTATTAAGAAGGGATGTTGAATCTTGTTAAATGTTTTATTTGCATCTATTAAAATGATCATGTGATCTTTTGTCCTTTATTCTGTTGTTATAGTTTATTACACTAATTGATTTTTTATTGGTGCATTGTAATCATACATCTTAATGAGGAACAAGCTGATATAGGAATACATGCACACAGCACTCACTTAACCCTTCCCCAATTCCCACCCCATTCCCTATTCCCTCCCTTCTTCTCATATTCAGCTTAGTGATTGACTTTGATATGTTTGTGAATGCACAACATGTGCATTAGGGTGTTTGCCTCTCCACCCTCTGATCACTTTCAGTTAGGTTGCCTTCTTTGCTCTTTGCTTGTGTTCTTCTTCATTGTCTATAGTCCCTCCTATGACCTGCTTTCTCCCTAGCTTCCACAAATTAGGAAGAGCATCTGATTTTTTACTTCTTGTGACTGACTAGTCTCACTTAGCATAATGCTTTCCAGTTCTATCCATTTTCCTGTAAATGAAATAAATTTGTTCTTCTTTATGGCTGAGTAAAATTCCATTGTGTACATATCCCATAGTTTTGTAATCCATTCATCTATTGATGGAGATCTTGACTGGTTCCATAGTTTGGCAATTGGAATTGTGCAGCTATAAACATAGATACACATGCAATAGTCTGGTAGTTTGGTTTCTACTCTTTTGGGTAGATATCCAGAAGTGGTATTGCTGGTAGGTTCATTACCATTTGTCTGAGGATCCTCCATACTGTTTTTCAAAGTGGTTGCACTAATCTGCAATCCCACCAACAATGTAATAGAATTCCCACTTCTTCACACACCCTCAGCATTTGTTGTTATTTGTGTTTTTAATGATTGCCACTCTACTTGGGGTTAGCAACAATCTCGGGGTAGTTTTGATTTGCATCTCTCTGATTGCTAATGATGTTGATTTTTTTCATACATTTATTGGCCATTTATATTTCTTCTTTTGTGAAGTGTCTATTTCACTTGGCCATTTTTTATTGGGTTATTTGTTTTCTTAGCTGTGAGTTTCTTAAGTATCTCTATATTTTAGATATTAGTTCTCTATTAGAGGAGTAGCTGGCAATTTTTTTCTCCCATTCTTTGGGCTCTCTGTTGAAGTTCTTGTTAGGTTTATTTGCTGCACAGAAGCTCTTCAGTTTAATGCAATCCCATATATTGATCTTCTTTTTTAATTTCTTGCACCTTTGGGGTCTTGCTGAGAAGGTTTTTACCTCTACCTATGTGTTGAAATGTTGGACCTATGCCCTCTTCAAGTAGCTGCAAGGTCTCTGGTCTGATTTCCAAGTATTTGATTAATCTTGAATTGACTCTTGTGCAGGGCAAGAAAGTGGGGTTTATTTCCATTTTTCTGCATATGGTTAACCAATTTTGCCAACATCATTTGTTGAAGAGACTATCTTTCTTCCAGTGTATGTCTTTGGCTCCTTTATCAACAATCAATTGGCTATAAGTGTGTGGATTCATTTCTGAGTCTTCTATTCTGCTCCATTGGTCTATGTGTCTGTTTTTGTGTCAATACCATGCTGTTTTTATTATTATAGCTTGTACTATAGTTTGAAGTCAGGTACTGTAATGCCTCCTGTGTGGTTCTTGATTCTGAGAACTACTTTGGCTATTCTGGGTTTTTGTTGTTGTTGTTCCAAATGAATTTAAGGACTGATTTTTTTTTTAATGTCTGTGAGGAATGACCTTGGTAACTTATTTATTTATTTTATTTTTGGGGGGTTACTGGGGATTGAACTCAGGGGCATTCTACCTCCAAGCTATACCCCCAGCCCTATTTTTTATTCTTTATTTTGAAACAGGGTCTCACTAAGTTGCAAAGTGCCTCACTAGATAGCTGAGGCTGGCCGCGAACCTGGATCCTCTGGTCTCAGCCTCCTAAATGCTGGGATTACAAGCATGCACCACCATACCCAGCTGACCTTGGTAATTTAATGGGTATCACATTGAATCTATACATCACTTTTGGACAAATGGCCATTTTGGTGATATTCTTTCTGCCTATCCAAGAACATGGTAGATCTTTCCATTTCTAAGGTCTTCTTTTGTTTCTTTTTTCAATATTTTATAATTTTCCTTGTAGAGGTCTTTTACCTCCTTGATTAGGTTTATTCTTAAGTATTTTATTTTTTAGGAGGATATTGTGAGTGGAAGTGTTTTCTGGATTTATTTTTCAGCAGATTTATGGTTGACATACAGGAAAGCTTCTGATTTGTTAAGATTGATTTTATATCCAGACACTTTGCTGAATTTGTTCATCAGTTCTATAAGTCTTTTGGTTGTGTTTGTTGAGTCTTCTAAGTATAGTATCATGTCATCTGCAAATAGGGAAAGTTTTATTTCTTTCCTTTCTGTTTGTACTCCTTTGATTTCCTTTTCTTGCCTTATTACTCTGGCTAGAGTCTCAAGTACTATATTGAATAGAAGTGGTGATAATGGACATTCTTGTCTTGTTCCTGTTTTTAGTGGGAACCCTCACAGTTTTTTCCCATTTAATATGATGTTGGCTATGGGCCTATTGTATATTGCCTTTATGATGTTGAGGTATATTCTTTCTCTGCAGTGCTATTAGCATGAATGGGTGTTAGATTTTATCAAATGCTTTTTCAGCATCTATTGCAATGATCGTGTGATTTTGTCTTTGGTTCTGTTTATGTGGTGAATTACATGGATTGTTTTTTGTGTGTTGAACCAGCCTTGCATCCCTGGGATGAACCCAACTTTTGTCATGGTGTATACATTTCTTGATTTTTTTTTTTTCGGTACTGGGGATTGAACTCAGGGGCATTCTACCTCCAAGCTACACCCTCAGCCCTATTTTTATTTTGAAACAAGGTCTTGCTAAGTTGTGGAGTGCCTCACTAAGTAGCTGAGGCTGGCTGTGAACCCAGATCCTCCTGTCTCAGCCTCCCAAGTACTGGAATTACAAGCATGCACCATGATGCCCATTTTGATGTGGTTTTGAATGTGCATTGCTAGTGTTTTGTTTAGAAGTTTTGTGTCTAAGTTCATCAATGATATAGGCCTAAGTTTTCTTTTCTTGAGCTGTGTTTATTTGGTTTTGGTATTAATGAGATGTTGGCTTCATAGAATGTATCTGGAAGAGTCCTGTTTCTTTCTGTTTCATGTAATAGATTGAGGAGTATTGGGATTAGCTCTTTTATAAAGGTTTTATAAAATTCGCTTGGGAAATCAGCTGGTCCTGGGCTTTGTTTGATGGTAGGCTCTTTATTGCTGCTTTAATCTCTTCAACTTCTATTGGTTGATTTGTTTTCTATATCTTCTTGACTTAATTTAGGAAGGCAGTATGTGTCTAGAAACTTGTCAGTTTCTTCTAGATTTTCCTTTTTTTTTTTTTTCCCTAAGTATAGTTTTTCAAAGTAGTTTCTGATAATCCTCTGGATTTTCACACTGTCAGTGACAATATCACTTTTTTCACCTCTTATTTTGGTAATTTGGGTTCTCTCTTGCTTTTGGTTAGGTTAGCTAGTAGTTTATCTTGTTTTTTCAAGAAACTATCTTTTGGTTTTGTTGATTTTCTCTATTTTTATTCTTTATTTCATTGATTTGTGCTCTGATTTTAATAATTTTCTGTCTTCTACTGGCTTTGGGGTTAGACTGTTCCTGTTTTTCTAAAATATTGAGGTGTCATTAGCTTATTTATTTGGTGATTTTCTGTTCTTCTTATGTAAGCACTCAGTGCTATGAATTTCCCTCTTAATACAGCCTTCAGGATGTCCCAGAGGTTTTGATATGTTGTGTCTCTATTTTCATTTGTTTCTAAGAATTTCTTAATTTCTCCCCTTATTCTATGACCCATTCCTCATTCAGCAGTGTGGTGTTAAGTCTCCATGTGTTTATGTGGTTACTCTTCTTCTAGTTGATTTCTAGTTTCATTCCATTGTGGTCTGAAGAGATGCAGGGGATTATGTCACATTTTTAAAATTTTCTTGCTTGTGGCCCAGGATATGGTCTATTTTGGAGAAGGTTCCATTAGCATCTGAGAAAAATGTGAATTCAGCTGTAGTTGGGTGAAATATTCTCTATGTGTCTAATAGATCCATTTGGCTTATAGTGTTCTTTAGGTCTGAGGCATCTTTAGTGATCTTTTGTCTAGAAGATCCGTCTAGTGGTGTGAGAGGAGTGTTGAAGTCTCCCAAGTATTATTGTATTGGGATCTATGTGTGACTTAATGTTATGAAGAGTTTGTTTTACGAAAGTGGCTGCACATATATTTGGGGCATCAATGTTGACTGTAATTATTTCCTCTTGCTCAATTGTTCCTTTTACCAGAAAAAAAAATAACCTGCTTTGTCTCTTCTGATAAGCTTAGGCTTGAAGTTTAATTTGTTTGATATTATAGTTGCTACTCCTATTTTTCTTCGAGTTCTGTTGGCATGTATTACCTTTCTACAGCCCTTCACCTTTAGTTTGTTAATATCTTTACTTCTAAGGTGTGTTTCTTGCAGACAGTATATAGATGGGTTCTGGTTTTTAATCCATTTTGCCACTTTATGTCTTTTTATTGAGGAGTGCAGGCCATTTATATTCAGCATGATTATTGGGAGATGATTTTTAATTCCTAACATTTTGAGTTTTAACTTGTTTGAGGTAGTGTTTGTTCTTCTTTGCTTAGTTGTTTGTTTGATGGAAATTATTGTTTCTCTGGTTCTGGTGTTTATTTGTTAGTTCTTCTTTGTAATTGATACCTTTGAATACTTTATTGCTGGTTTGGAAGGCACAAATTATTTCAGCTTCTGTTTGTCATGGAAGGTTTTTATTTCCCCATCAAATTTGAGAGATAGTTTTTCTGGGTAGGAAAATCTTGGCTGCAGGTTGTTTCTTTCAGAGTTTGGAATATGTTGCTCCAGACCCTTCGGGCTTTCATGACTTGGTTTGGGAAATCTGGAATGATTTTAATTGGTTTGCCTCTGAATGTCACTTGGTCCTTTATTTTTGTCACTTTTAAGATTCTCTCCTTGGCCTCTACACTAGTCAGTTTTATTATTATGTGGTGTGGTGAACCTTTTCTCTAATATGACTTCTTTGAAAATATTGTTGATTCCTTTAGTTTCTGCTTCTATAATCTCTTCTATGCCTATTATTCTTAGGTTAGCTCTTTTAAAATTGGCCCAGATCTCTTCAATGTCGAATTGTTTTTTTCTAAGTTACATACCATGTGTATTTTTGGAGTGATCATCTTCTAAGAGTGAGATTCTATTTTCAATGTGGTCTAGTCTACTGTTTATAGTTTGTATTGATGCCATCATTTCAATTATTTCATCCTTCACTTCCTTCAAGGCTTCTTTTTGATTCCTGTTCAGGGTGTCAGACTCTTTTTTATTTGTTCCTTCATTTCTTTCTGGTTAACTCTGAATTATTTTTGGAATTCCTATAGCATTTCTACTATTAAAGATCTAAATTGACCTCCTTGCAATCTCTGCAATTCTGTTTTGACAAGTTCTCTTATTGTGGGGTTATAGGAGCTCATTATTTCCTTTCTATTCTTCCTTTCCATGATTTCAGATTTCTTAAATTCATGTCTTTGTTGGTTTTGCTAGCTTTTTCTCAGTCTGTAGGCTTCTTACGTTTATTTTCTCTCTCTGAATAGTATCTTATTGTGGAGTTAGATATTTACCACTAGGTATGCCTTATAGTTGAATAACCTCTACCATATGGTTTTTCTCAGTTCTCTGTCGTGTTTTTTTATCACCCGTTGATGCCAACCTTGAAAACTGTGTCTACTATTACCCCACTGTTGTTCTACCTGTAGATCGTCAGTACTGAGTTGCATTTACTCTGGGGCTCCTTCTGTGTTCTGCAATGGTGACATTGATGGGTTTTAGGTGTTAAGGTCTGGCATCCTGTCTCTCACCTCCATTATAGGAGGTGTGAGCAGAACAGTTTGTGCTTTGTGCATTTTTAAACCTCAATGTGCAAGGTCTGTCAGCTGTGGTTATTTTGTCCTTGGTGTCTGGTAGTCCTATCTAGTAGTTCACCTCTCTGGTCCAATCTCAGCAGTAGGGATTTAGTGGCGTCAGGTGGCATATACAAGGGAAAGTTGTATTGTATTCAGTGATGAAGGTTGGGTAAGGAGGGAGGAGCTGGAGTGATGGGTGCAGGAATAGGGTAGAAAATATGATCAAGTAGAATGAGAGTTTGAGTGTAGTAAGGTAATATATGGTAGAGATTAGAGAGTGAATATGTAGGAGGATTCTAGTAGTCAATGTAGAGTATTTAAGTGTAGTGATATAAATAAATAAATTTAATATAAGACAAAGAAAAGGAAAAGAAGGGTTGAAGAGAAGAAAGTAGGTAGGAAAGAGGGAAGAAGCTTGTAAAAGGGATAGGAAAGAGAGCAAAGAAACAAGCAAACAAAAACCAACCCTACAAATACACAAGTACAGAGCAGACTTGGCCTCTCTGGTCCTCTGGGGTCTACATGTTTATTTTCAGCTGCTTAATGTCTACTCACTATAGTAGATTTTCAAGCATGTTCCAAGCATTCTAATTTGCTCAGTAACCTATATTAGTGATATCAGTTTGTAGACCCATTTTTGGGTCTCCTGTAGTGATTAGGATCCTGACCTGATGTCTCTCTCTGTCAGTGCAGGCACCGAGTCCCTGGTGCACCAAGTGTCCCTGGTGCCTCTCCCTTTGCACACTTGAGTCTCTGAGCTCTCCACTGGGCCTGCCTCTGTGCCACTCTCTGTCTATGCAGGTGGTAGATGTCACTGGGACGGGACCCAGTGTAAGCCCAGGGTTCCATGCATTCCACAGGCCATGCTGCTTCTCTCAGTCACCATTTTGCTGATCTCTCTGATTTATCCAGTAATTGATTTTGAATATTAAACCAACAAATCTCCCATGGCGATAGTGTATTATACTTTTTTGTCCTGTTGGGTTTGCCTTGGTAGCACTTTTTAGGAATTTTTTTCACTATGTTAGCAGTCTTGAGCTCTCATTTTAGGGGCTTGTGCTCAAGCAGAGAAATGTGATGAATGGATATTAGAGACTTTTTATAGAGGAAGGTTGGTTTTATTGTGGAGCAGAAATAGCACTAAAATGTTTTATTCGATGAAGAAGAAGCTGAAATATTTTGTCTTGGTTTTGTACATAGATTACATTTGGAAGAGTAATTGACATTTAATTCATTAAGTTCCAAATTTCAATTCTCTGAGGTTCAATAAAGTTGTACAGGTGCATTAAAATAGTTTTGGAATAATAATCTATTATATTAATATGTTATAATTATGACACTTATCATGCTATATTATTCTTATATATATTCTATTTTATAAATATATTCTTTATTTTAGATAAATGTATATTATATTTAAGTTTTTATAGGTGTTCCACATCCAGGACAATGGGAAAAAATGGGTTAAATAGTCCAGGATCATGCTGAAGGAGTTGACCATATACTGTTCTACACCAGGTGGCTGTATCTGCTACTACTCTTACCCCAGCCCACTTTACACAAGGGTCGAAAGTTAGGTTTCTTTAGAAAGTTTGGAGAGCCAGGGAGGGACCACATAAGCTGTTTTTTCCTTGAGGATTGAATATCCAAGCATCATAGGATGTTAAAATGGAAGATTAACCTGGAACACCAAGACAACTGACATTACAATTACAAGGGCATCCCCAGGATGCAATATTTCCAAAGGAAGGAATAGAAAACAAACTAGATTATTCTTAAACATCCTCCTTCACATTTTGGATATAAAAAGTCAGACATTGAAAATTGGTGAAGAGAAATTTTAGAGAGCTGTTTTTGCCACTAGTACTACCTCATCTCTACCTTCAAGGGGAGGGATGGGAATGCATGAACTTTAATATTATTAGGTATAGGAGTTTCAAGAGGCCTATGTTGAGAGCTTATTGTATGCTCTTTGGATCTGAGGGAGACAGAATCACCTGAGGATATATAATAGGCTGATTGTTTGCTTTGATGGTGTACACTGACAGGAGGCCAGCTCTTCCAGGATCTGTCAAGCCAAGAACTGAACACATGAGTGTGTCCTGTGGACCACATGTGGATGCAGAGGTCAACTGGTAGGGGGTCATTGGAGAAGGTGGTCTAGAGGGTCATAGAGACTTAAGACCTAAATAGAGATGCTAGGATTTCTAGAGAAAATTTCTACTGGATTTCTAGGGGATGACTACAAAGGCAGTGATTGTTGGGGGCCAGCCCTCGAGGCAGCGGGGCTGGGGTCCCTCAGTAGGTTTGGATTGAGATGAGGTCGCGAGAATACACTCACACCGAATGCAGTGAAGAAGTGCATCTGTTTTATTGTTTGTCCATTGATGTTTTATATTATTTTTTTTACAATGAGGCATATGGAACAGGAATTTTTACAGACTTGTTTTTCCAAAGGTTATCCATTAGTTAAAAATCTTTACAATTTTGTTTTGCCCCTTTAAGCAGTGTTCTATCTTATCTTAGGTAGTTAGTGGGTTCTGGGGAGACCAGGCAGTGGGGAGACCAGGCAGTAGTGATTTTGATAAACTTGCAAAGCCTATTTCTAGACTAATGCTTGTTGTCTTGAAGTACCACTTTTTTTCAGCTAAGAGATCGGTATCTGTCAGGCCACATGTTTCTAAGAAGTTTTCCTTTATAATTAATATGAAAGTAAAACCCAAAGCACCCAAAATTTCCAGAATATAATAATGCAAAGTGGGATATGCCACACATTCCTTCTTTTGGAATCGACTGCCTTGCAGGACTCCAGTGGAACGAGCCTTGCTCAAGATCCAGCTATTAAGGTGCTGTCACAAGTGACCAGACAGAGAGGAGTTGTATTTGTCATGCCAAGGGACGTGGGAATGAGAGATCTTCAAAATCTCTTCAGAACCATGTGAGAGCTCATAAGAAAGCCAGGTGGTAAAGCCATGATTAGACAGAGAAGGAAAGACAAACGTGATGGAAGAAAGACCTTCTTCTTCCTTGACTTTGGGCCCAAACTCTATGAGGGGAAGATGTCTCAGCTTAAAAGCAAATTTGAAATTCTGACAATTACATGAGGCTGGACATCTTAAGGCCAATCAATTATAGTTTAGATTTAAAATGTCCCCCAGACCTTATGTGATAGACAAGGCAGCCGTGTTTGAGATGGGACTAGGTTGCTGAGAAAGAGTCCCTGGGCATGGCTGGGGACAATGTGTGTATCCTGGCCAGTCCAGCGGCAGTGTTTCTTTGGCACTTTGGCTCTCTGCTTCCCATTCTGATGTCATGAGGATGTGTAACTAAGGCCTCAGCTTGGAAGCTGGCCCCAGAATGGATTAGGACTTCTAAAATCTCCAGATCCATGAAAAACAAAACAAAACAAAACAAAAAACCTTCTTCCTTTAAGTTTTGTTATATCAGGTGTTAGGTTCACAGTGTGGAAATGCTAACTATAACATAATCTGAATTTTTTTAAATTATTATTTGAAGTAACTTTAGAACTGTATTACCTGAGTGATCAGAAAATGTATAAGGACTTCCTCCACCTCTGACTGAAAACAGCAAACATGGCCCTACAGAGCTGACAGAAAGGGGCAGTAGGAGGCAAAGAGGAAGTTATTATTTGTTTACATTCTATGTCTTGCTTGTTCAACATAATGTTTACATGAGAACAAAGCATTTCTGTTTATCAATAACTCACTGCTTTTACAGGATGCCAGAGGCTGCTGTGTTTTTTATTTCAAATTTGTTTTCACAAATCTATTTACATTCTCCTTTATCCAAGGAGCTATTGTCTGACCACTCCTGTTCAATGTGGCCTCATTCATCAAAATGTCCTTTTTTTGCCACTGAGCATTGGAACCACTTTACTAGGTTTGGGAAATTTACTTCTTTATGAGACAGAACTCAAATTCAGGGACAAAAACTGAAAAGTCAAGCATTCACATCATTCCAGCCTCAATGGCTAATGTAAAAATGGTGCTTAAAATAGAAGCCTACCAAGGGAAGAGGCAGGTGCTGTCCACAATATATTTTGGTCACAAGTGAAGCTACATCCAGTTTTTAGAGGTAGCAGTAACAGAGAATGGGATGAGCTCACTGTGGGGAAGCGTACAGTGTGCCCAGTGGTGGCTGTAAAATCTGTGTTGGCCTAGTTCTGCAGTGTGAATTTAGCAATAGTCCCTGACTTTGTAGCCACTGAGGCTGGTTCTTTAGTGCTATTGGAGATTCAATGATCTATTCAGTAGTTTTTTTCCTAAAAATAATTTTAGATTTACAAATAAAATGTTGCAAAGATAGCACAGAGACTCCAAATACCCTTACCCAACTTCCTATAAGTTAACATTTTATATAACCATGGTACAGTTATCAAAACTAATAAACTATCATTGGTATAATACTCTTCTCTAAACTACATATACTATTTGAATGTTACCATCTTTTCTACAAATGTCCTTCTTCTGTTCCAGAATCAGATTCAGGGTACCACTTTGTTTTGGGTTGCCAGTTCTCCGTAATCTCTTCCAATCTGTGATGATTTCTTACAGTCTTTCTTTGTTTTAAAATAGTACTTGTTTCCTATTTAGAAGGCCAATACAGAGGATGGAAGGTTTGAAGCCATAACTTAGAGCCTGTTTCAAAATTAAAAATAAGAAGGGCTAGGGTTGTAGCTTAGAAGTATAATACCCCTAGGTTCAATCCCCAGTACTATGTGCACATGCATGCACACACGTGTGTACACACACACACACACGTACACAAAACTACTACTACTACTACTTGTTGGTTATTTTGTAGAATGTTTCTCAGTCAGGATTTTTCTAATGTTTTCTCTTTATTAGACTGTAATTATGGATTTCAGGGGGAGAATACACAGATATGAAGTATCCTCATTACATCATATGGGATAATCAATGATAGTCACATGACCCATCTATGATGATGTCAAGTGCTATTTACCAAATTTATCCACTACAAATTTACTGTTTTCCCCTCTTCATCCTCTGCTAGGTCAAGTCCCTGTGTCCAGCACATACTGCAAAGGAAAGGAAATTAGGTGTCATTTCCTAGAAAAAAAAAAAAAGAAACATATATGTGATATTTCTCCAAGGAAAAGTCTGTTCCTTTATTCCCCACTTATTTATTTATTTATCTATCATTCTAGCACAAGTAAAGGACATTGATTGGTAAAAATACAGGGAAATCTCTTGAAACACAATGGCGGTAGCTATGTCTAGCAAAATAGGGCCTGAAGTGATATCAGAAACTAAGATGAAAGACTATGAGGAGAAGACAAGAAGGACCTTCTGTGGCAGGCTCTGCTGTCTTGGCAGTGGAGTGGCTTCTGTCCCAAAGCTCAGTTCAGTTTCCTCATGGCTCGTAATAGCTGAAGCCTCTTATGGCCTGGACATCTTCTTTGTTCCATGCTACACAACTATGTCATTCCAGGGCATAACATTAGCCAATGGCACTCCACAGTCAACCAGCTCAAATTTGAAGGAAAAAAATTCATTTTCTTAGCTTCAACTACATATTCATTCTTTCTGGGCTAGTTAAACGCTTGGATCCAATGACTGTGGCCAGGAGTGAGGTAGAATTACTTAGCAAAATATAATATATGATCACTTTGTCACTACCTTTGTCAGAACTCTAAGAAGGAATGGATTTTAAAGAGAAGGATCATAGAGAGCCAGCACCACCATGTTCTCTCTGTACTTTCCTTCATTTCTTCCTGGGATAGCAGTATTTATTTCCAAGTTCACATAAGGATTCTATTGTTCAGCACACTTTTCAGTGATCCTCTTCTTTCTCCAATATTTTGGAGTTTCTACCTAAAATTTGATTCAGCAGATAAAGTAGAGGTGCTCTAGCTGGATGAAACATTGGTTGGGGGCTTATCATGTCAACCTCTCAGCTTCACCATTATCTCCCCAGAGGTTTCCATGATTTTCTTCAGAAGATGGCTTAAGGGAGGCAGACCAAGGTAATGGTTTACTTCTCTGGGCATTGGATTTCTAAGCTGAAGAAAAAAAAGTTGTTGTTTTCCTGTCATCCTCCTCTATAAGTCTATATTGAGGGGCTCCAAGAGATTCAGAGACCCCCACCCTGAGAATATCAGAAAGATGAATGTGGCAGAAGAAGACAGAAGGCACATTGAAACCTAGTAATTGAGACTCATTTAGTAACAGACTCTGTAGAGATGAGAGCAGAGTTCAGTTTAGGAAAAATAAGTATGGCACAGTACCCCTGCACTGGGATCAGCAAGAATCCATGGCTACCCCTCGGTCAGAAAAGACAAATGGAAGGATTGGCTCCTGGAAGTTGAATAGAGTAACTAAGTGTCCAGAGCCACCTGATGTCAGCTGAAGCCTCCAGAAGAGAGAGGCATCCAGTCTTAGATAACAGAATGGGAGGTAGGGGAGCTAACATCCCATCTCACACTCTTCCTTCCTCTGATCTCCTGCCAGTAGCTTCCATTGACTGTTTTCAACCAGAAGCCTGAAGGCTGGTGTGTCAGTCAACATTCTGACTGATGTAATCCAAAAAATCTGACCACACAAACTTAGAGGAGGGAAGATTTATTTGCTCACAATTTTTGGAGATTTTGGGTTTAGTCCATCTGAGGCTGGCATCTGGGAAGCTCAGGGCATGGTGGCAGGAAGCAGAGAGAGGAAGAGAGCAAGGCTCTGGTTATATCATGAAGGTTAGAAGCAGAGAGAGCAAGCAAGGGGATTCAAAGATGAAAGTATAGTCCCTAATGCCACATCCCCAAGGACTCACCTTCTCCAGCCATACCCCACCTGTCTACATTACCACCCAATAAATCCATTACAATGGATTCATCCACTGATGAGAATACAACTGGCATGACTTAATTGCATAAACTCTGACCATTAGTACATGAGCTTTCAGGGGACATTCTTTATCTAACCATAAACCTCCTTTATTAAGTATCCAGTGCCATGTATTTTGTTATTGCCACAGAAAATGGACTGATACAGTCCATCTTAATTCATTGCACATGCAATAATCTTATTTCCAAGAAGGTGACCTGTGGTGGTATGAGGGTTTAGAGCATCAACATATGAATTTTGAGATACAGGGTTCAACCCATAACACCAACTCAGGTAGCAGTCATGAATGAAAAAGCCCTCCATGATTGTAGCTAGGTTGCTCTTGATTCAATCCATGAATAGAAGCTCCTGGAACAGATAGCAGGGTGGAGGGTGGACAGTGGGTCTGTAGGTACACATGACAGGTGTCCTGGCACAGGACACACAGATGGCTGAGGCAGCCTCCAAGCCTACTTTCCTGACTTGAGTCACCACACTCATCTCACCTCATCATGCAGCAGTCTTTTCCTCCTACCCTAGGCTGATCTTTTTTGTGTGTTACAGATGAAGGAGCAGCTTAGTTTTGCAAACTGTGAGAGACCCATTTTGGCCTGCATTGTACACACTCTATAGGAGAGAAAGATCTGGATCTTTTCTGCTTTTCTTGGGTTTCTTCCTAGCTCTGGAAGCCTGGAGTCTATCTTGCCACCCCTCCATCCTGATCCTGGTGGTTCTGCTTCTAGATAGAGAGCTTTGCTGAGCAAGTCTTTCTGAGGAGCACAGGAAAGTCCCCAATATATGTGACATATTGGTGCAAAGGAAAAAGAAGCCTCAAATTGCTTTTAGAGTGAGGTTTGCATTCTTCCTGGAAAGAGGTTTCTTCTCTGAGGCTGTTAGTGCCACGGTCAATTGAAAACTAGGAAATTATCTCCTATGTTTTGGAATGTAATTTAAAACAACTGTTCTGCTTCTGCTGAAATGTGTAGGGAGTTGGAATCAGTTTTGGCAACTAATCAAGAGGGATGGGAGAGGAGTGGTTTTAGCAAGAGGAAGGGAAGATAGTAGTTGGGATGGGGCAGAGGAAAAACAAGATTTATAGGTTAGAAGAAAGGAAAAAAATTGAGGTTTTCATTTAGAATATATGTCATCTGTTTTGCCCTGCTGGCAAAATAGGTTGTGGACTAAAAAAGCTAGGTGACTTTTTGGAGTGACAACACAGGCTGAGATCCTGGCAGTAATGAGTCTAGTTAAGAGCAGGACTGGGATTCACATCTCCTAAGAGCAAGTCAATTAGAGACAGGCATCACCACCACCAGTTGAAAGCAGAGGCAAGGGGAGTGATTTCCCAGAGCTGACAGAGACACAGGAACTTTGCTCTGAGCTTCCAGAAGAAACATTCCTGTGAACTTTCTTGTAATCATCCTCACTTCAGGAAGTAAGGTAGAACATCATCTGAACATATGCTTTTCTGTTGTTTCCTGTAGGCCTTATATTCTCTAGCCTTAGACTTCTTATGAATCATAATTTTGTTCCTAGGCAAACAGCCCATCCCAAGTATGAATGCCAGCTGAGTCTTTGCTGCCAGGCCCATGCTTTGCCTATGTCCCTCCCTGAGCAATGTGCCTTCTCACCCTGCAGGTACAAGGGCTGGGGATTCTTCCAGTGGATCATATATTTTCCAATGACTTGAAGAAAATAGAGAATTTGGGGCTAATTTCAGAAGACATGGGTTTTAAATGCCCTTCCTTATAAGATAACATTTTATCTACAATATTGGCAAGATATCAGGGTTGCATTAAAAAGGATATTTTAGGTAAATTGCAATATTTTCTGGTTGTTATATTAGATATAAATGTAAACTGAGGCAAACCCCTTTAGACTAGATATTTGGACTGAGGTCTGGATCTCTGGGGAACCAACAATAGACTGGGCCACAGGTAGACAGGCACATGAAGGGCATCTCTTCCTTTTCTGATCTCCCATAAGACTCCACCATCCCAGTTAATCCCCAAATGTAAACATTCCTGTTCTTGTGGAGCTTATGAGAGGCACATAATTAAAACAGTACCAGGCATTTAGTAAGCACTAAGTAAATGTTTTATAGGTGCTAACTCATTTAATGATCACATAGCAGTATCTACTATGTAGAACCTCCATTTTCTTATTTGTAAAATTCAGATCAAGAGTAACTTGTTCAATAGGGGATGTTGTGACAAAATGTTCAGATATCTTTTCTGGAGGGAAGACTTACAGCTCCAGCTGCTGGGAATATGCCTGGCATACAGACCACAGCTGTCAGCCCTTTTTGTGAAAGGCCTTGGCGGGAGAGACTGAGCTCAGGGCCATACTAATTTTCCAGGGCAGCCCATACACCCTTGTTCCATCTCAGGATAACTCAGAAGGTCCATCTCATCTTGGAAGCCCCAAAGGGTTGGCTTGGGCTTTTGTGGAGGCTGCATTGCAAGGGGTAAGCTTCTCCTCTGCCCAGTCCTGTGCCTTTCTTTTTCTTTCCATAGCAGATGATCTCTTGAGCACTCCCTAGTGAATCTCCTGCACCCTAAACCTCAACTCAGAGTCTGCTTCTGAGGAACATAAGCTTCAGCAGTGCTGGAGCTGCAATTTGAGCTTGGGCTGTTGGCTCCATGGTCAGGTTCTTCTCCAGTGTATTCTGCTACCTCTCGAGAGAGGTATAATTGTTCAAGTTGGAAATGACCAAAATAGGGAGTACAACCTCATGTTAGGGCCTACTCATTATAATACTGATTGAAAAGTGTCTTGCCCATTGCAGATACTCTGTTAATTGAGAGGGGATGTATACATGTGTGTGTAAAGGCTAGGAAATTAGAAGGATCCCCACATCTGTCTTTCTAATTTGAGAAGAGATTTGTTGCTGCTCTTCACAGCAGAACCAAGTTCCTCTATGGTTTTCCAATGAGTCTAAGCTCAGTGAAGATCATACTTCTAGGAATTGAGAGTCTCTGAAGCGATTCTGCAAGGGGAAGGCACAAGCACAGAAACTACCGCTGTTTTGTCCATTAGAGCTTTCTAGGTGTGGGAATGCTGAGAAAATGCTGAGAGCTTATCTATGTCATCTTCACAAGCCACAAGCTTGGAGAACTAAGTCTTTTTGACCTGAAAAAAAAAATTAAACATTGTGGGTCAGGCAACCCTGCTTTGTCTTTTACAGTTGAGGACACTGGAGTATGGGGGAGCAAAGGGTTTCCCTAATCTATCAGTGGCACGGTGGTTCTGCAACCCCCATGCCTGGACTGCCATCCAAGGGCTCTTTCTATGGCTCTGCTCTCTCCTTTTTTAAAATTTCATGAAAAATTCCCAGTACTGTGAATGTGCCACTATGACTATTCCATATGTTCCTGACACTTCCAGTCATACGTGTACCTTCCAGGCCAGTGAGTTCAAACCAATGTTCCTTCTCCCTCTTGCACGTGCCCTGCACTGAAATTCTAGGATCATGGACAGCATATGGCAAACAGGTGGTAAGGCCTCCCAACCTATATGAAACTTTATGTGAGCAGGAAATACACCATTACTCTCTTAAGACACAGAGATTTCAGGTATTTGACCTTCAAGGCAACTAATATTCACAAACCCAAGTCAACAGGCTGCTTCTTCTTAGCCAGCTTGCCTAAACTGGATATAATGAGCAAGGTTTGGCAATTGCAGCCCACCATTTAGAAAAAGTCATCAGGAATGTGGTACTCATCATTTGGGCACTGGTCACTCAAGTCAGAGGCAGAGGAGCTGAGAGAAGGTGGGAGTTCCAAGACTGAGACAAGAGCAGTGGTTGCTTGCTGGTCGAGGGAATCTTTCCATTCTCCAGGAAGTCAGGTCCCCATGCATGGAGAGAAGCACAGGTCAAACAGCTCCCATGTGCTCTATCTCAGTTCTCTTACTACATTCATGGGTGGCTTGGGGCCACATTGCCTTTCAGTCTGGGCACAGCTGCTTCCCTTCTCAAAAGTGCACTGGGAACTGATAGGAGGAACTAACCCTATGGCACTTCTCTATGAAACCTCTGCTCCAGACCCCATTTCATGACCCCACCTACAGTGGGTTTGTCAGGACCTGGCTCTGAACTGAGAACTCACACCACTTCCCCCTGCTGGACATAGCTGTAGCTTCAGACAGCAGCCTAAAATAAGGTAGAGGGAAAGACAGGATATCCTCTCTGCTGGGCTGTTGGTTTTGCGGCTATCACTGGGTAGACTTTCAGCTCTGGGACCTCAAATTAATATGTGGCATGCTGGCCCAAGATTGAATTCTAGCCAGCTGGTCTTGATGTCATTGCATTTCCTGGCGCTGAGCCTGGCATGCCCACAGTGGTGTGGCCCATTGATGGAGGCTGGGTGGCTGTGCCTTACTCCTTCAGGGGCTGGTGGCTGATTTCAGAGAGACACCCCAATGAGTGGTCACTGACACATCCTGGGTGTGTGGACCACACTTCATGTAGCTTCAAATAAGGCCTACTCTTTAAGATTGCAGTCGGTGGTTTTACTGCATGCAGACTCTTCAGAAGACAGGATGTGATACAGCTAGAGGGCGGCTCTGTGGTTCTCAATGACACAGATAACATGAGAAATTCCGATAGCGGGGCTGACCTCCATCTTCACAAGAAACATGGTTGCTGTTGGGTTCTTGTAGACGTCATAATACATGATGAGACTAGAAAATCTATTACAAAATCTTTTTTTGTATAAAACAAAGGAAATATTGTGACAAATACTTTGTTTTCCTGATATTTCTCTTTTTAAAAAATCCAATATATTTAATTGTAAAAATTAAAGCAATAGAATAGAAAGTAAGCCATTTTTAACCATAAATTTCCCTAAGAGATAAATGAATAGTTTTACTACTTCGGTTTTGTGGCATGCTTGCAAAAGCTTTCTTTACTTCAAGAGTATAAAACTATTCTACATTTTCTTCTAGTCTTTTTAAATTTAAAAAGAAAATGAATCTAAGATTCAAAAATAAATTTCTCCCAAGTGGATATAACTTATATGTGTATTTCAATTTAGGACTTATATTTTGTTTCATTGATCTCTTTTGATATTTAATGTCAAATCCAAACTGTTTTAATTACTGTAGTTTTAAAGTAGATTTGATTATCTGGAAGGGAGGTCTATACCAGTCACTACTTTTCTCATGCATTTATTTTTTCAAAGGAAAGTTACAATTCATGTAGTTTCCCTCCACCAAAATAAGACAACAAAAAAGAAACATCCAGGAGAGAGAAGAAGACAAGGCAGAAAGAAAATGAAAGGAAGAAAGAGGGGGAGGGGAGAGAGAGAAGGAAGGAAGGAAGGAAGGAAGGAAGGAAGGAAGGAAGGAAGGAAGGAAGGAAGGAAGGAAGGAAGGTCTATTAGAAATTATTAGTAAGAGTTCTCCAGAGAAACAAAAACAATAGAAATGTGTGAATGAGTGAATGTGTATGTGTGTGTGTGTGTGTGTGTGTGTGTGTGTGTTTGTTATGGTTTGGATTTAATATGTCTCTCAAAGCCCATGTGTTATGCAGCCATGTTTAGAGGCAGAGCTTGGCTGGAGGAGTAGGGTCACTGAGGGCATGGCTTTGGGGACAACATCTGTCCCTTCCTTCCATCATCATTGAGTTGAGAGGGGCTTTTCCTCTTCTTCCCTACCCTCAAGGCCTGCCCTAAGCCTTTCTGCTGCCTTGAAGGTTGACCATGGACTGACCTCTGAAACCTGGAATAGTGAGCCCTAAGTAAACCTTCCTGAACTGTGCGTGTTGGGTGTTTTAGTAACAGCAATGAAAAAGCTGAGCAAAACAATATAAATACATGATGGGGACCAGGGCTGGAAAGAGGAAATTTATTGTGGAATTGATTCACTTGGTTTTTATTTCAGAGGCAAAACAAAACAAAACCAACACAAAACAAAACAAACAAACAAACAAAACCCCCCAAACAAAAAACCACAATCGCTGTCTGTAAACTGGAAAACCAGGAAAGCCAGTGGTATAGTTCAGTCTGAGTTCAAAAGCTTGAGAACCAGGAGCACCAACATTCAAGGGCAGGAGAAAAGGGAAGTCTTAGCTCAAAGAGAGTGAATTTTCCCTTCAGTTGCCATTTTGTTCCATTCAGGTTTCTCCAGGAGTACAAGATGCCCACTCATATCAGTGAAGGTGGGTCTTCTTTACTCAGTCTATTGATTAAAATGTTATTTTCTTCCAGAAACACCATCACAAGCACACCCAGAAATAATGTTTAACCAACGATCTGGGCATCCCTTAGCTTATCAAGTTGACACATGATATTAACCAGTACAAAAATTTTATTAGAAACGTGTTAAACTTAAAAATTAATTTGGGAGGAATTGGAATTTATTTTAAAAAATCTCCCTAATAGAAATGGAATATGTAAATCCATTTATATAAGTCTATAAAGTTTTTTTTCTAAGAAAGGTCTTAAGAATATAATTTTACAAGAAGATTCATTTACAATAGCATAAAAATAATTTTGAAACTTTGTAAAATATACAAATCTCTAAACTGTAACTATTATGCTTGTATATACACAAATGTTTCATAATTATTTACCTTTTACATGAATATCTTCCTAAAAGTTTGCTTGCTGGTTCTAATTGTTTTTGAGATATAATCATATTGAAAATAATGATCACCTGTCTCATAATATTACAGTATTTATACCTGTCTTATTAAATTTGTTAGGGCCTTTAGGAAAATCTTAGATAATATATATTAAGGTATAGATAATGTATAAGTAATATTAATATAGATCATATTTACTCTTTTTCTGAAAATACCTGGGGTATCCTCAGTTAAGCATGCATGTTATTTGTTTGTTTGGCAAGATTTCTTTAACAAAATAAACAAATTTACTTCATATCTATTTTTTAAATTTTTATGTGTGTATATGTGTGTATATGCTTTCAGGAATGGATGCTGAAAACTTCTCTATCTTTTGACATGTATTCAGATAATTATATAGTTTCTTTGCCTTAGTAATGAAAAAGGAAGGGAATACATTTCATTAATTTTTCAAAAAATGTAATGAATGAATAAATGGATGAATTAAAATATCTGCATTCTTGGAGCAAATCTTAATTGATTATTATTTTTATACATTATTCTATTCTATTTTCTCATACAATATTTACTATATTTGCTTGGATATTCATTTGTTTGTCTTTTTGTGGTACTGGGGGTTGAACTCAGGGGAATTCTACCTCTGAGATACACCCCCAGTCCTATTCTATTTTTTTTTGAAAAAGAGTCTCACTAAGTTGCAGAGGGCCTCTCTAAGTTGCTGAGGTGAACTCTCGATTTTCCTGTCTCAGCCTCCCAAGTACTGGGATTATAAGCATGAGATGCCATACCCGCCTTCCCTGGAAATTCTTAAGTGAGGCTAGACCCTACTTTACTGTATGTTATTTTGATCAGACTTTAATATGAGGGTTAGGCTGGATTCTAGATAACATCTCAAATCATTCTTCATTTTTTGTTTTTAATTACATTCCTGGTCACATTCCTAACAGGTTCCTCCCTATCAGAGCACAGATCTCCTCTGTATTAGTTATCTATAGCTTGGCAACAAATCACTCCATATTTTAGTGTCTGAAAACAACAAAAGTGTTTCCTTTGGTTCGGTGAGTCAAGAATTCAGGATCCACTTAGCTAGATGTCATAGCTCATGATCTCTCATAAGATTATAATCAAGATGTTGTGTTGAGATATGGTCATCTGAAGACTGGGGCTAGAATAATCCTCTTCCAAGACTGCTCACATGGCTGTTAGCTGGAGGGCCCCATTCCTTACCACGTGATATGGCGGCCAGCTTCTCCCAAGGTAAGTGATCCAAGAGAGTAAAATCACAATATCCCCTATGGCCTATCTCAGAAGTCACATACTACATCACTCCTGACATACTCTCTTGGTCACAAACACAAACTCTGATGCAATGTGGGAAGAATGACATAAGAATGCAGATATCAGGAGAGAGGGATCACTGAGGGGCCTTTGTGGAGGCTGGGTAACACACCTTCATCTCTCTTTTTTTTTATATCTCTGATTTCATTCTCTGAAACACTCCTCCTCATGTTCAGAAAAACACTGTCTGTGAAGTTACTGCAGCTAAGACTTTATAGGTCAAATGATTCTCAGTCTTCATCTTCAGTGCTACCTTGGGGGAGTATAAATTTGCACACAGGTGTCCCATCTCCATGACCAGAGGCAGCTTTCTACCTGATGAGTATGGGTGGATTGCTGTTTGGATGATTTTTATGGGAACATGTCAAAATGACTCTACCTTCCATTTGAGAAATATTTGAGAATATTGTTTGGAAAGTGTTGTTCCTCTGGTAGGGGAGGATTTCCCTATAGATTCTTCTCTCTGTAAGGGGAATATGGAGTTAAACATCAAACTAGGAACTCCTTTGGGGTATTAATTCAGGTCAGGTATGTATAATGGTGGCCTATTTTTGAAAAATTTCCCTGTGGACATACTCATTTGGAACACAGATGGCAAGAAGAAAAGTGTTTACTCTGGGGGAGGTAGAGAGGGGAGGAGAAGTGTCATTTTGCTTTACTTGAACTCTTTTCTGCTTTCTGCTGAGAATATCACAGCATAAAAAATGTTTAATGTGATGATAAAAGTTAAGTTAGTCCCTCCTTCTCCCCATTCTCTGTTTTTCTTATTCCTGTTTTACTTAAAAAGAACTTAAGACAGTGTTTATATAGGTCCTTGTATTAGTTTATTTGCCTGACTTAAACTGATTATTTTTAACTGACTTAAGATTGTTTTTAACTGGCTTAAAATATTATTTTTAAACGATGTCTACCAATTTTTATTTATTATTTTTAATGGTGCAAAGAAAGTTTTCTTTCTTCAGATTCTTTGATCAGATACATTTTCATTCCTCCAACCTATCCTGCATTGTGATAACTCCTTCTGTCTCCTTTTGTCTACATCCTGGAAAACTTCTCTGGATTATTCTTCCTGTTATGAAAAGAGACCTTTCTTATCTTCGTTGTCTTATCTGTAAGCTTCTTTGTCCCTCTTGGTGCCTCCAATTTTTATTTTACCAACTTTGTTTCCATATCCACCCTTTCAATCTTTTACAGCATAACTGAGCATTAATCAGAATTAGAATCATACATAAAAATTTCTGAGAGGGGAACTTCAAAGAAGAGTTACTGGACAAGAAGAACTGAGATGCTGGTGAAATTTTCTGATTTTACTAATATGTCTCCAGTCACTTACAAAGGCCTGGTCCAGCTTAGATACTTTGATTTTGTAACCTTTGTTTGCTCGTGTGTCCTTTGCTCAAGACCATTTTTTCATATGAAATCCTTTAAGTAAGGCAGGTTAAAAACTAAGTCACTTTCATTGATAACAAATACAAAATTCATATTTTCACATACAGGAGTTCTTCTTACCCTAACTATCCATTCCCTTTCACTGTGACCATGAGGTTGAGAGAGGGTGATCCCTAGAACTCCCAATAACCTTCAGAGTGTAGTTTAGAAATCACTGGATGGGATACACTCTGAGCTCTCTCCCTGGTCTAAAATTCTGTGCAACCATAATTTCCCCCTTTTTTCCCTCTCTACCTTTCTGCATAATAGCCATCTCTTATGGACTAAATGTTTGTCTCCCTCTTCTCCAAAATTTATATGTTGAGGCCCTAGCCCCCTGTGTATTGGTTTTGGAGATAGGGTCTTTGGGAAGTAATTAAGGTTAGATGAGGTCATGGGGGAGCCCTCATGGTGAGATTAGTATCATTACATGAAGAAAAAACTGTGAGTGCCCTCTCTCTCTCTCTCTCTCTCTCTCTCTCTCTCTCTCTCTCTCTCTCTCTCTCTCTCTCTCTGCCAAGTGATGATACAGCAAGAAGGTGACTTTCCATAAGCCAGGAAAAATGTCCTCACCAGGACCCAACCATGCTGGCACCCTCATCTCAGACTGATAGCCTCCAAAATCATTGGGGGAAATTTTTTTATATTATTTAAGCTACTCAGTTTATAGTATTTTGTTATGGCAGCCTGAGAAACTCAGCTCCTCCAGACTACACCCCTAAGATCACATGAATATATTTGCATCAACCTCTTCTTATCTTTTGTGGTCCTGGAAAAGTATAGAGTTTTCAAGTGATAGGCTGTATTCCAATTTTGGAGTATAGGATTGGTGAGGGGAAATGGTAAGAAGACAATTGGGCTCAGATCACAAATGGTGTCTGGAGTGATATCATTAGCAAGGTATCCTCAACTCAACCAGCTTACCTATACAATTATTTCACAGTTCCCTTTTAGTTCTAACATTCTGAAGTTGTTTCTAGTCCGATGCAGAGAACAGAGTGTACTAAACTGAGGGAGAACCAGAGGCAGAGATGGAGTGTTACATTCCCTGGTCTATGAAGTAAACATCGTAAAAAAGTGACGACTGTCCTAATGTCTTTCCTTTGCACCTCTGTGACATGTCTAATTGGGTCTTCCATTTCTTCATAGGCTGAGAATCTGAAATCACCGATAGGAAGCATGGATTTAGCAGATGTTGTTTTTGAACTCTTGGCTTTTCTTAGAATTTTTCTCACAATCTCCATTTATCGATTTGTCTATCCTTGAGCATTTTAAAACATTTATCTAACATGTTTAACTTTTTCAAAGCACTTTCACACCTCTATCTTACATTTATAATAACTTGATGATTGAACAGAAATTATCATAATTATCATCTTTGTTTTTAATGAGGAACTTGAATGCCTAAAAGGTTAAATGACTTGCTAAGATTAGAAATAGTAACTAATATTAATGGCAGAACTATAACTGAAAAGTTATGAATTGAGCCACTAATAGATCAGGGTGACAAATGTATGTTCATATTGCTAATAGGATTCTGGGGATACAGTCTCTAGTAAATTCACGGTCCACTTGCTGTGAAAATCTTCACCTGAAAGCAAATGTTTCTGGTCTAATCATCTTTGCTTCTCAAATTGAGGGTTTGGGAAAAACTGGGCATTTTGGGTGGCCTAGAAGTTGGCACAATGAGAACAAAGTAGATTTTCAAAGTTGATTGGAAGCAACTAGGCCAAGGGAATATTGTAACCAGATTTTACACCTCTAAAATACATTCCTATTTATGAAAGAAAAGCTTTCTAAATCAGCTCAAAGCAAAGATGGAAATGAAAGTCTTATGCCAAAACTCCAGCCACCACAAAGTCTGTTCAGCTCCTTCAGAGTCTCTCAGCAATGTGAAGGAGTGTCCCCATCTGGCCCGAATGCTGGACTCCACCCTCCAGAGCTATAGTTTGTCTTGCATAGACAGAACTCTGGCACCCTCTAGAAGGTTCCACGTCTGGAAGTGAGAAGCCAGGGTGGGGTGGGAGAGGCTGGGACCTGCTGACATCAAGTCTGTCTCCTCCCAGATTGCATCAAGCACCCAGAAACTCCCTTTTGCAGCTGTGCAAAGGCTCTTGCTGAGCTGTGGCATGCCCACAGTCACTTTAAATCCATAGTTCCCTTGGCCACATTCTGAAGGAAAAAAAAAATGCAACTATTTCCCGGTTGGCTCTTTTTCAGTCTCACAAAATGAAAAGGAAACTTGAAGCTTAAATGAAATGCCCTTTCCCATTCATGCTTTGGCGTTTCCATGCTCCTTCCTCTTCAGCCTGGTGAGAGCAAAGCTGGCTAAGGGCTTTTCTTTTAGTCTGCTAAAGGACAACCCTGGAAAGTTGGCTCTCTGGCTGTTTCTGAATAATATGCATGTGCACCAGGCTTCAGGCATGCCTCCTCACCCTTCTCAGGGAGATGCGGAACATTGGGAATCTATTTTAGAGGCTGGGCTTGGAGAGGGAAAGGAGAAAACTGATCAGATTTGCCCCAGGTCTTAGGAGAGCCCACTGTCACCACTAGTCAGGAAACATATGGACTTCTCAGGCACCATCTCTGAGGGATCCCCAGCTCAGTCCAGTGGGAGACATGGAGGCCCTTTTCCTCAGTAGGAATGAATAATGGAACCTGCACCTTTCGTTGGAGCTCAGTAGGGAAGGGGTGAAAGATTGCCTCTAAGTCCCTCAAAACTATGCTCCTGAGAATTCAAGATCAAAAGTGGGGAGGATTGAAAGTGGGGAGATAGTGGATCCCATGGGTTACTTCTAATCTTAAGTTCCCTGAAAATCCTAGTGTTTCTTGGGTATGTATTGGAATAATCTATGAAGCCTTCTATAAATACAAATGCCATATGTCAAACCCAAGTATTCTAATTCTGTAGGAAGGGGCTTCAGGGGCCTTTACTTTGTGCAGTTTTAGAAGTTTCACAGTAATTCTCATGCAAGGCGTCCATATGTTTGCCAGTTTTCTTAACTGGGATATGTATCAAAACCACCCTTAAGGACGAAACTCTAAAATTGTTGAAAGAAGAAATTCTTTTGAGTGGAAATCTACAGCACAAAGGTGAGGAGATGAGAACCAGCCTAGGTGTTCATCAAGAGATGAACAGATCACAAAATTATGGTATATGTACACAATGGAATTTTAGCCAGCCATAAAGAAGAACAAAGTCATATCATTTGCAGGAAAATGGATGGAACTCGAGAATACTATCCTAAGCAAGATTAGCCAGTCTCAAAAATTGAATAGATGTATGTTTTCTCTTATATGTGGAAGCTAGAGAGAAATTTGGAAATAAGGGTAACATCCACTGAAAGAGTAGAGACTTCAATGGAGTGATGGAGGGAGTTTAGGAAAGGGAGGAGGGGGGACAAGGATGTAAAGAATGTGAGGCCTTGAAATAATGCTAAGTATGTGTACGAAATTACCAATTCTAATCTCAAAGACATCTGGGGGGAGGCGTGGGACCCTGAAGGGAAGTGCTCCAAGACTTGTGTGCATGTGTGTTTCTGTCACTCTATACCCCAATATGATGTATAATTACCATATGCCAAATAAAAGCATATAAAAAGGTAAAGAGATGGTCATTTATAAAAGACTGAAAGATATAAAACCAAGAACAGTTGCAGTATGCAGTAAGAAATACTTCATTTGTAGAAAAATAGAGCAAGGCGGTAATTTCTAGGAAAGCTACCTTAGCTTGAAGCAGTAATGAATAAAATTAGTTGTGCTCTAGTTGAAGAGATAAACCAGCTGAGGTGGGAAAGAACAAGAAGACTCACCCCTAGTGTCCAAGTAGATAGATTTTATTAGACCCAAGGAACAGGGGTATATGTGGACAAACAGAACATGCCCAGGGGAAGAAACAGGTTGATAAGCCCTGACAACATTTTGATTCTCACTTTGTTTTTTTTAATTTTAATTTTTAAAAAAATATTTTTTGGTACAGAGAATTGAACCCAGGGGTACTCTATCTGTGAACTACACCCCAGCTCTTATTTTTTATTTTGAAAAGGGTCTCTCTAAATTGCTGAGTGTCTCACTGAATTGCTGAAGCTTGCCTTAAACCTGCAATCTTCCTATCTCAGTCCCCCAAGAACTGGGATTACAGATATGCACCACTATACCTGGATTGAGTTCTTATTTTAAATGGTATTATCCACATTTGAATGTATTCTGGTTGTTAAGAATTTCGTTGCTGCATTTAGTAGATACTCTTGACCACTTAGTCTGTGCTAGTCAGAGTACCAGTTGCTAGAGGGACAGCGACAATGCTCCAGAACTTTCTCTCTGACAATTTCCCATCACCTTAATTTTACTTGGTCTTAGTTCTACATTTAGACTTTTTCTATATGGTAGAGAAGTTGTCATCTGCAGCCATGGACCTATATCTATCACCTTAGAAATGCTAAGAAAAGAAGGTGCTTCTCTGAATCAACTCTGCTTGGGTCACGTGTCTAACCAAGGCAGATGGTGTCTTCCGAAGATAGCCGTACCGATACACTTATTCCATCCCATATGTTCTTCCCACGATGTGACTGACACATTTCTCACCAAGAGAGATGTTCTCTGCCTGTGAGTCTGGGGCTGTCATGATTCCACCCAGCAGAATACAGAAGAAATGCTGACATGTGACTTTTGAGGCCAGGACATAAAGAGGAGATGGTGGCATACACACTCCTCTTGGGAGAGTCATCTCTGTGTCCCAAGCTCCATGTTGTGCAGAACTCCAGGCCACACAGAGAGGCAATGTGTGAGTGCTGTAGCCGACAGCCAGGAGGTATATGAGTGACAGAGCCTCTGCGTGACTTCAGCCCCCAGCTTTCAACGTTTCCTTACCAGGGCCCCAGACATTGTGCAACAGAGACAAGCCACCCTTCCCTGAACTCCTGACTCACAGTACCCATAGACACTGATACATCATTTGTGCTGTAAGTCAAAAAATTTTTAATAATTTCTTATGTAGCAGTAGATAAAAAAATATCTCCATGAGGCAGGGGAGCAAATGTGAAAGATTGCTAGGAAGATAAGAAGAGTACACTACAATCCACTATGATTATCCTAGGATAAGTTAATGTTTTGTGAATGCGACCAAGACAAAATGAGAGATGATACCTATGTATAAATTTATATTTCAAAATATATTTTCAAATATACAGACATACATCCTTATATATATGAAAACTTGAAGCCAATATCACTATTATCAACAGTAAATGAAAAAAGGTCCTAAAGGTAATATATATTCATTTTCTAAGATTTACTGTTTAGGTGACTGATTCCCAATTTAGCAAGGACTAGAATATGAAAGTTCCAAAGTGTTACAAAGAAAGCCGGCATGGTGGCGCACACTTGTAATCCCAGTACTTGGGAGGCTGAGACAGGAGGATCCAGGTTTGCAACCAGCCTCAGCTACTTAGTGAGGCCCTCTGCAACTTAGTGAGACCCTGTTTAAAAATAAAGAATAAAAAATAGGTCTGGGGGTGTAGCTCAGAGGTAGAATGCCCCTGGGTTCAATCTTCAATACCACAAAAAAAAAAGTTTCAGGCACGGGCTGAATTTTAGATATTTAACTTAGGAGACTCTGAGCTTGAAAGTTGCTTCTTGACAGAAGTTTTATGGAGGTCTTCATGGAAAGACCCTCCATGGAGGTAGGGTGAGAGATCATTTGACTTACTGCCTAGAAAAGTTCTCTGCTTGTTCCTATTCAGAGCAATCCAGGAAGCATGTGCATTTGTCTGCTCCTTGTCATGATGAATTTGCATAACTGCAGACTGAACTTTAATTCCTCATTATCAAAAGAAAGTATGCTTTCTGGAAATTCCCAGTGGGTTTTTTTTAATTAGTTTTGATTTTTTAAACATAGTCAGCCAGTTTATTGTTTTTATTTTATTATTTGTACATGATGAAAATTCCCATTTGTGAAAAGCTGTAAAACACAAAAGGGAAAGGACTGTAAATTAAACAATATCTAAGATGTGCTCTTTCTCTCTTAAAAAATTTTTTTTTTCTCTGCTATCAATTTAAGTGACAGCTGTCAGAGAGATCAGAGATGGGGTTCCAGGATTAAGAGCTCAGATAGTAAATACTATTGGCAACATTATCAGGACTTAACTAAGGAGAAAAAAAAAAATCCAAGAAAGTGGATACTGGAATTTTGTGTCTCCAAGAATGGTGTGATTTGGCAAGAGGGAAAAGGAAAAGTTTGCTAACTTCCAGTTCTCAGGTGGCATGGAAGTCACAGTAGTGAATGTATTCTCTGCCTGTTTCCTTTCAAACACTAAGAGGTTGTCAATGAAGGAGAACACTGCTCTGTCCCTCTCTTAAATGAAATTTCTCATCTAAATCCATATGACAACAGGAGAAAGACAGCCCAGTAACTGGGAACAATAGATCTCTTCCAAGTACCCCCTGCGTGGTTTATAGAAAACATGAGAGACTGGCTGTGAGGACGCTCTTGTCTTCTCGTGTGTGACACAATTAGTGTTGATGAAGAAGGCTTGGTTCCTCTCAGTCCACAGAAGTGGCCCTCAGGCCTCTTTGTTGACTGTTGAATTGTATGTGAATGAAGGAGCTCTTTGGAGAGCTTTTGGGGTCCATCCACTGTGGGCAATAACTCTTAGTGGCTAGTATTCAAGCTGCTTAATTTCAAGACACAAAATGTCTTGGAAAATGCTACTGAAAAATGATTAAGCATTTACTATAGAACACTGGACACTGAAACTCACTGGTACAAAGGATACTGGGATTATGTCTGCTATGCATTAAGCTGTTTCCCTCTCCCCAATTCATATGTTAAAGCCCTAACCCCCAATACCTCATGATGTAACTGTTGGAGATAAGGTCTTTAAAGAGGTAACTGAGTTAAAATTAGGTCATTGGAGTGGGCCCCAAGCCATATGACTTGTATTCTTATAAGAAGAGGAAATTTGGCAAAGACATGCACAGAAGGAAGAGAATGTGGAGACATAAGGAGAAAATGGCCACCGGCAAGCCATGGATGCTGCAGCACCAGGAGCTAGAGCAATGAAGAAGAATATTCTCCCTAGAACCTTCAGAGAAGGCATGCTCTGTTGACTCCAGACTTACAGACTCCAGACCTATGACAGGAAAAATTTCTGTTGTTTAAGCCACCTGGGCTGTGGCAATTTGTTATGGCAGTGGACCAGTATAGTGTCCCAGGAAATTTCTTCTAGGAAGCTGTCCTCTGTGGAGAAAGAGAGTCTCCCAGGTCAGTGGAGAAGGGAGTAGAGACTGGTGGGGAGGGATTTTATCAATAATGTACATGAATTATCCAAGAGGAGCTTTGTATTCATTGAAGATGCCATGATTTTAATGTGTCTCTCAAATTTTATGTATTGGAAACGTAAGTCCCCAAATCATATATGTTAATGAAATTCTAGAGGTGAGACTTTGGGTGGTGATTGGTCACCAGGACAGAGTAATCTATTGATGAATTAATGGATTATCATGAGTGTCTTTATTTTCAAAGTGAGCTCTCCCTGGTTTGCCTGTTCTGTCTCACCATATGATACCCTTCACCACCTCAGGAGTCCACAGAAAGTCCCCACCATCAAAAAGGTCCTCACCAGATGTGACTCTTGACCTTTGACCTTTGCCATGAGCTGAATAAATATTTGTTCTTTATACTGTGGCATTTGATTAATGCAATAATAAATGGACTAAAACAGAAAAGTGGTACTGAGAAATGGGGCTGTTGCTATCCAAATACCTGAAAATGTGAAAGTGGTTTCAGAACTGAATAATGATCAGAACCTGGAAGAACTTAGAGGAACAGGCTAGGAAAAGCCTATATTGCCACAAATGAAGCGTTAAAAGGAAGAGAACTGGTGGGGGCTCGGAAGACAAGAAGGCAAAGGTAAGTCTGGAACCTGGAAATGTCTTAAGTGGATGTGAACAGAATGCTAATAGAAATTTGGACATTAAAGGTCATTCCAATAAGGCCTCAGGAAGAAATGTGGAAGAAGGTATTGAAACTGGAAGAAAGGCATCCCTGTCCTAAAGCTGAAATGAACTTGGCTGCACTGGGTACAGGCCCTAGGACTTTATGGCATGCAGGACTTAAGAGTGATGAGCTAGTATATCTGGCAGAAGAAATTTATAAGCAGCAATGCATTCAGGCTGCTGCTGAGCTACTTTTAACCGTTTATAGTGAAATGAAGGCACAAAGAGATGACTTTCAGATTGAGTTTATAATTAAAAGGGAAATAGAGTGGACAAATTTGAAACATTCTCAGCCTAGACGTGTGGTCAAGAATAAAAGAACAATTTCAGAAAAGGAAACCAAAAGTGTGGTGGAGAAGTGTTTGCTAAGGAGATTAGTAGCAACAGAAGCAATCATCAGTACAAAGGAGAAGGACCTTGAAGGTCTTTCAGAGACCTATGAATCTGCTACTCCCACCACAGGCCTAGAGCTCTAGAAGGGCAGACCAGTTCCAGGTGCCCTTCAAGTACTCAGGGCCCAGAGCCACCTAGCCTCCTGCATCTGGTGCAGCAATCCTCAGCACCTCCAGCTGTGGCTCTGGCAGCCCCAGATGTGAATCAAACTGCCACTCTGGAGGGCACAAATTTTAAACCTTCATGTCCATGTGGTGTTGAGCCATCCCTCCACCTAGAATTCAAAGGACATCTTTGTCAACCTTGTTTAGGGCAGAGCAACTGAAGAGAGTTACCACCAGGGCAGAGCCACTGCCAAGATCCCAGAACTGGAGAGTTCTGTGCAATGTCAGTGTGAGACATTGTGGAGATGCGAGACTCCAACTTGCCAGAACTGAAGTGTGGGCTGAGCCTGAGAAAGTCAGAGGGGCAGAACTGTCCGAGGGCTTGGGGGCCCAGCTGTGTACCAGTGTGTCCAGGAACCAGGGCATGGAGTCAAGGAAGATTATTCTGGAACCTTCAGACTTAACTGGTTTTCTCCTGTTGGGTGTTTTCCTTACCTGGGGCCTGTTACTTCTTTCTTTTTGCCCATCTCTCTCTTTTGGACTGGGAATGTCTATCCTACACATTTTGGAAGTAGATAAGTATTTGATTTCACAGGCTGGGGTACATTTTCCTCAGGTGTGCTTTGAGTTGCACTCATATCAGATTCAGGGAGACTGGACTACAGACTTCCGAGTTGGTGCTGGAATGAGTTAAGGCTTTGGGCTGTTGGAGTGGAATAAATGTATTTTGCATGTGAGAAGGAATTTAGGGGGCCAGCAGCAGAATGCTATGCCTTGAATGTGTCTTCCAAATTCCATGTGTTGGAAAATTAATTCCTAAAGTCATATGCTATGGTACTTGTGAGATGAGACCTTTGGAGGTGATTGGATCATGAGGGTTCTGCCCTCATGAATGTATTAACCCATTTATGGACTAATGGATTAGTATATTCAGAAATTTCATGGTAATAGATTTTTCTTTTATAAAAGCAAGCTCTCTCTCTCTCTCTCTCTCTCTCTCTCTCTCTCTCTCTCTCTCTCTCTGGCTTGCTTCCTCTGTCTCACTGTGTGATACCCTCTATACAAGCAGCAAGAAATCCTCACCAGCTAAGCATGATGGCTCATTCCTATAATCCCAGTACTTGTGAGGCTGAGACATGAGGATTGCAGGTTCAAGGCCAGCCTCAGCAACCTAGTGAGGTCCTCAACAACTTAATGAAACCCTGTTTCCAAGTAAAAAATAAAATAGGGTTGGGGGTATAGCACAGAAGTAGAATACCTCTGGGTTCAATCCGCAGCACCAAACAACAACAATGGCAACTTCACCAGATGCAATCCCTCAACCTTGGACCTCCCAGACTCCAGAGCCATGAACTAAATAAGGCTTTACCCTATAAAAATTATTCAGGCTGTGGTATCCAGTACCAACAGAAAACACTAAGACAAAAGACTTGTTGTAAAAGAGAAGTTTGGAAACTATTGCCCTAGTGCAACTGACCCTCTTGGTGCTCTACCCAGGGAATCTTCACTTTTCTCTCCCAGGATCCCTGGGCTCTTTTGCTAGGGGAAGCCTGTACCTGGGACTTCAGTTGAGGGCAGCCCTCAGGCAGGTGCCAGAGCTTCCTTGGCCTGCATATGGAGAACTGGAACAGAGGACAGTCTGTGACGAATGACTGGCATATGCAGGGGTATAACTACTCTAGTTTCCCTCATTCAGAACTACTTTGAGGTAGGACCTACACTGTCTCCAGAGTGTCCCAGAAGGACATTGCCAGACACTTTACTCCAGCAGGTCCTCTTGCCCTTTTCTCTCCTTTTCCTTCTCCTTTATGATTTTTCCTTTCATATAGGGTAATTATCACTTTGCTATAGGTTTGTTTCTCAGCCTCTGCATTGCTGACATTTTGGACTTGATAACACTTTTTTTTAAGGATATGTCCTATTGCTTGCAAAATGTTTGGCAGCCTTCTTGGACTTTACCCTGTAGATACCAGCATCACCTCCCCTGCCCGCCCAAGGACCATGGCAATTAGAAATGTCTTCAGACAATGACAACTATCTCCTAGGAGACAAAATCAGCCCATTCAAGAACCACTGCTTACATGTCATAAATGCAGATCTTTTAGGTCAGAGAGTTTGCTAATGTAGAATACTTGGAGTCAGAAGCCAAACTTTCTGATTCCCAGGGCACTGGTTCTTTTTCTATTACACTTGTGTCTCTCACACTTGTCTCATCATAAGTACTTATGTGTCTTTAAATGCAGAGTCCCAGGTTCCTCTGCTGAAGACTCTTATTCAGTAGGCCTGGCAGAGGGCCGTGGGCTGTGGACTCCGTGATTCCTTTCATTAGGCAAGCTTGGGAAACTGCTGATTCTGATTGTAATGTGGAAATAAATCACTGTGGGTATGGTGGTGGTGAGGAATACATATATATATATGTAAGATATAAACCTTTGATCCTTCCATTCTGAGATTTTGATTGTCTTAATAAGCTTCCGTGTTTTTCTGATTTAGGTCATCTGAAGTAATTGTTATAATACTTTTCATTAAATTGTGCTTAATTGTTAACACATGCAGAATAGAATTTATAGATATATATTAAATACTTCCCCCTCAGTTGACATCAGGCTTCCCAGTGAATGCACCATAGTACTTTATATTTCTCCTCTTAAGCACTGGCAATTCATGTAACATTGGTCTGCTTCACTAAAATACAAACTACAAACTCAGGGCCATTTCTCAAGTCCAGCACCATATTTGGCATGGAATGAGTGCTCAGCAAATGTCTTTTGAATGAATGACATTAGATGGCAGAGTAATTGAATAATGACCCCCATCTCCCAAGACATCCTCATCCTAATCCCCCGGAATTTCAGCTTGTTCAATATGAATATGCCTTGTTCATGACAAGGGATAATTAAGGTTACAGATGGAAGTAAGGTTGTTAACCAGCTGACTGTAAAACGAGGGAATTTTCCTTGATTTTTGAGGTGGGCCTGATGCAGTCCCAGAGGCCCTTTGAAGTGAACAGGGGGCCACCAGAGGAGGTCAAAGTCAAGGAGAGATATAAAGACGCTATGCTGCTAGCTTTGGAGATGAAAGAAGGGGCCACAAACTAAGGAATGAAAGTGGCCCCCATACAGTGGAGAAGGCAGGACGTGGATTCTCCCTCAGAGCTTCCAGAAGGAACGAAGCCTGCTGCCATCTCTATTATTAACTCAATGAAACCCATTCTGGACTTCTGATCTCTAGAATAGTGGAGAATAAATCTGTGTTTAGTCACTACGTGTGTGGTAATTTTTTTTACAGCAGCAATAGAAAACGAATACAGATGGTAATGGAAATGATAGCCCTGCTAGCATGTATTGAGTACTTACCAAACGGCACTTTATCCTTCTTCTTTCTTATAAAAAGGCATCATTTTTGAAGAAGAGACACCAGAGGCTCAGAGGGGTCAAGCGATGTGGCCCAAAGCATAGTTAGCCAATAGTAGAGCTGGGCTACAAACTGCTCACATCTGTACTCTGTGGGTACCAGTGCCGCTGAGAGTGTGCTCCGTGCTGTGGGTGGCCATGGTGAGGCAGGGACAGGTAGAGTCTGCATTTTTTAAAATGTTTTATAATAATTCTTCTCTTTTCTCCATGTTCATTCTGATTAAAATTTTTATGTCTGTTGAATATGATAATTTAAAAAATGGGAGCACAGGTTTTGTGGTCCTGGGGATTGAACCCCAGGGGGATTCTACCACTTGAGCTACATCACAACCCTTTTTATTTTTCATTTTGAAACAGTCTTGCTACATTGCTAAGACTGGCCTCAAACCTGCAATACTTTTGTTTCACTCTCCCAAGTACTGAAACAAAGACCTGTGCCACCATGCCTAGCTTCATATTATATGACTTTTTTTCCTTTTTTTTTTTTTTTTTTAGTAATTCAGTATTATTATATTTTTATAAGAATATTGGTCTACTGTGGATTGAAGAGGGAAAAAAACCCACCAAACTACATCTTCCTCACAAATAGTTAGAGGTTACTGCCCGACCAAACGATGCCAAGATTTTGAGTTGAGATGGAATCACCTCTGGCTATAGTAATCCCCCCAGAGTGGGCAGAAGGCAGGGCCTGACCCATGGTTGCTCAGGGCCTTCCTGGGGATGGCTGGGAAATGCAGAGCAGTCCAGTCCTAGAAACAGTCTTTCCCCTAAGCAAAGATTTTCCAATTCTGATTCACAGTCAGACTTACCAGTTTACCATTCCTGCCTTCTCTCTGCTTTTCCTGATTTTCAAGATTTATTTGAACTTTTCTTCTCTTTGGTCAATTTTTTTTTTTTAATGACAGAGCATGCCCCCCACATATTTCACATGGCCTGCATTTTTATGAATCTGAGAATAAATGCACTTTTGGCTAACACTAAGAAATATTTTTAGACTCATAGGGCTATATTTTTGTCTTCTGGAAAACATAATTTGAAGCAGATGCAGCTGCACGCGGCACTCTTTAATTCTGCACCCGGTTTCAGATGTCCTGCCAGCAAACACTATCCTTATAGAAATATGTTAACGCTTTAATAAAAACTGATGTGACATGAAGTGTCTTAATCTAGAGGGTTGAACCAGCCCATGAACCAGCCCAAACACAGGGAGCTGGGCTCTTGCCTGTTTATTCAAACTGCTTCAGGTCAGACATGTTTTGACTATTTATTTATTTATTTATTTTTGGTATGTGTGGGGGAAGGGGGGAGGGATGGGCTTTTGTAGTGAAATTGTTTAGCAAGAAGCAAAGGAAAGGATGAAGTGGGCATAGTGGTGCACACTTTTAATCTCAGTACTTGGGAGACTGAGACAGGAGGATCACAGTTTTGAGGACAGCCTCAGCAACTTAGCAAGATTCTGTTTCAAAATAAAAATGAAAAAGGGTGAAGGTGTTTCTCAGAGGTAGAATGCACCAGGATTAATCCCCAGTACAGAGAGAGAGAGATAGGGAGAGAGAGAGATAATGGAGAGTGGGCAGTCAGAGTCAGGGCCAAAATTCAAAGCCCGAAAGGACCACCGGGGCAGATGAGAACATCCTCACACTAATCCTGTTCCCCTTACCATTTGTGATATCTTAGTAGAGTAAGACCATGTTCTCTGGAAGCCTGCATGATAAAAAAAGAACTCCAGCAGCCCAACTTACTCATGGACTCTTTCATCTCAAGAATTAGATTTGGGAGCAACTTCTGCCAACATATAGCTCGACATCTTTATTCTACATCTTCATTCAATTGGCAACGTTTGGGTCTAATTTGCTTTGGAGCATTATTGTCTAAGTAGATGCCAAATGAGTTCTCTTGAATGAGGGAGTGACTTAGTGGGTGAATGGATGAGCAAAACTGAAACCCCCAAAAAGTAAATTCTTGTCCAAGATGACAGAGTTCAGAATATAACCATCATTTCCCTAAAAGACTTGCTTTTAGTAACAATACAGAACTACAACAATTCTCTGGTATAAGTTTAGGCTTAAGCTTATTTTTGTTTGTTTGTTTTCCTGGCTATCTGAGGACGAGACCTTAAAACTTATGGGCTGGGTTTAATATGCTCACTAAGTAGGAATTCTATGCATTTGCACCAAGGTGTCGTGGATCTCAGTTGATGAAAAAAACAGTGTTTCATATGACCAAAAGGGGCATTTCTGTGTGAGCATTGTGCATTATCTTATTTTATTCCAGGAAGTAAAAGCTGGTGGTAGGGACTGGCCACTGTTAAAATGCCCCAAGGCAGAGGATTATTTCTATTCTGCTATGATTGGAGCTAGACTGGCATATGTATCATTTCCCAATAAAATAAAGAGGAAAGTCAAGTCAAGACCAAAAAAAAATTAAAATCATTCAGGATGTGGGGGGTAAAGGCCAGACAAGTTGGGTGTGGTGGTGCATGCCTGAAGACCCAGCTATTAGAGAGGCTGAAGCAGAACAGTATCTGAGCCCAAGAACAGTATCTGAAAGAGGAGTGAGAAGAGGAGACTACAAGACACAGCACAGAAATATCAATGCATTGGTTATCTACATATTGTACCTCCATGGGCCCTCCCCACACTTGCTCTTTTGTGCTGCCCTGTGCCCGGGGATGCTGAGCTGCATAGAATACATCAAGCGTCCCCCTCACCCTTTGGCTTCTGGTACTCTCAGCTGATGCAGAGCCTGAGTAGAGAGGGATAGAGGATGAGGCTCCCCAGCCCCTTTCCTGGGGGATTCCAGTGGTCCTTCTGCCAGCAGTCCTTGATACAATCTTCTTCATATAGCTTTCCCTTTGAGGTTTTGGTTAAAGCTTCCTCCCTTGGTCTCTTCAGACTAAAGATGGTATATTGGTCTGTTTTATGCTATTATAACAGCATACTACAGCCTGGGTGTTTTTTAAGAACAGAAATTTATTGGCTCATGGTCCTGGGGGCTAGAAAGTTCAAGATCAAAGAGCTGGCATCTGTAGAGGGCCTTCTTGCCGTGTGTGTGATGGTTGATCTTGGTTGTCAACTTGACTGGATTGAGAAAGGCCTAGAAAATTGGTGAAGCTCACTTCAGGGTGTGTTTGTGATGCTGTTTCCAGAGATGACTTGCATTTGGGTCAGTGAACTGAGTAGGGAAGACCCACCTCAAACGTGGGCAACTCCATTCAACAGACTAGGGCCCAGATGGAACACAATGGAAAAGAAAGGGGAGACTTGCATTGCTGCGGACTCAACCTTTCTTGAACTGGTGCTTTTTTTTTTTTTTTTTTACTGCTACTGTTGCCAGTGGATGTCAAACTCCAGATTCTTCAACCTTTGAACATAAACTTGCACCAGCTACTTTCTGGGGAACTTCCAGGCCTTCAGCCTTGGACTGGGGCTACATCATTGGTCCCTCATGTTTTGTTGCTTCTGGATTCTCAGACTGAGCAGCTACTGGCTTCCAGCCTACAGCTTGCAGATAGCTTTTTGGGGACTACTTAGCCTCTGATCATGCAAACCAATGTAATAAATCCTCTCTTATAATTATGTATATATTCTACTGGTTCTGTGCCTCTGGAAAACCCTGACTAATACACTGTTGTCATCCCATAGTGGGAGGCAGAAGAGAAAGAGAGAGAGAGAGAGAGAGAGAGAGAGAGAGAGAGAGAGAGAGAGAACACATAAGAGGGGCCTGAACTTGTTCTTTTATAAGGGACCTATTCCCGAGATGAAGGCATTAATCCATTCTGCTCTCATGACCTAATCACCTTTCAAAGGCCCCACCTCCCAACACTGACGCACGTAAGATCAAGTTTCCAGCACCTGAAGTGTGGAAAATACATTCAAACCATAGCAGTTAGTGAGATCCCCCTTCTGTCAGTAGCCTCAGGGCTGAGCTGTCACTTGTGGTTTCCTTGTACTCTGCCCACAACTTGGAAACATAGTTCACTTATTATACCCCTTGAATTGCCTAATGAGTGTGTCATCTGTTTTCTGCTGTGACTTAGATGATACAGGAGGTTGTTTATCTCCTGTAAATCTTCCTTAGGGCCTAGAAATGGAGTTAGCATTCTCAAACCAGAATAAATTCCCTTGAGTAAGAGCCACTGCTCTAAGATTCCCTCCCTCCTCTGTCACCTCCTAAATTCCCAGCTCATCCCTTTATTCCTTGTCATCCTCAGCACGCAGCTCATCATCCTTTGAGCACCAACGTGTGCCTTCATCCTTGCTAATGTCAGTGACCCATGGGCAGCTCATCCTTCCCCTGCCTTCTTGTTCCTGAACCTCCTCAAATATAGTGACTGTCATCTCTGCTCCTCTTAATCTACCTGATCCCACTCATACTTCTACCTTGGCCTGTATCACCCAGAACTACTCCACTTCTGAATCCTTCCCCTACTCTCTTCCCTTCAAACAAAACATCTTGTATTTTCAGCCTCTTCTCCCTTCACTCTCCCATCACTTAATTTTAGCCTCATAAAAGTCACTTGGTCCTTTGATCTCTTTGATTTTCTTCCAGTCCACTAGTGCCTTTCTAACCTCATTCTTAGACTAGCTAGACTGGATTCACACAACAACACACTTTTTTTGTTTTGTTTTTGTAGTACCAGGGATGGAATCCAGGGGCATTCTACCTCTGAGCTACAGCAGTTGTATTTTTTATTTTGTTTTATTATTTATTTTGAAACGAGGTCTCACTAAGTTGTTGAGGGCCTTGCTAATTTGCTGAAGCTGACCTTGAACCTGTCTCAGCCTCCCAAGAAATGAGATTGCAGGTGTGCACCACACATCGACTCACCCAACACACTCTTGCCCACACTCTAAAGCCCTTGAGCCATGTCCTACGACTGCTACAACTAAAAAAATCTGAATGAAGTTTTAACCCTACAGCTACTTTCTCTTCCCATGTGAGATGAGGGATGCAGGGACATAAGATGGGTAAAATAAATTAATGCTAGAAGAGGAAAGACCAGTTTATAAATTATGGTATTTGTTACTCTGAAGTGGACTCCCCTGAGCCGTAGCACAGGACTGGAATAAATACAAGAGAAGTTACCAGGGAAGACTGGCAGAGGCGTTGGTAACTGCTGGACAGTGTGTATGGAGACTGGACAGTGTGTATGGAGACTTGCTGATGGAAAATGGCTTCATGTTTAGGCTCTGGAAAATAGTGGCAAATCCAGGTATACTACTTTGGGGAGAAAGATAGTAAACAGCAAAATATTTCAGGACAGTGGAAACCTGAAGTTAGAGGTGAAGGACTACAGCTTGGGAGGGAAAGAGATCATGGCAACAAATGTTTATTTGAAGGTTGACCCAAATCTCTAAAAACTCCACCCCTCTACACACAATTTTACCTTCTCAGTAGAAGTGTTTTCATACCATTTTTTGAGCATTTGTGTACACAGGATCACCTTCCTCTTATTTTTGAAATAATTTTTCCTGGCTTAACATCTATGTATGGAACATGTACTTTTTAAAAAAGGGGTCCAGAGAGAGAGAGGAGGGAGAGAGAGAGAGAGAGAGAGAGAGAGAGAGAGAGAGAGAGAATGAGAATTAACTCCCAAAGTGTGTGTGTGTGGGGGGGGGAGGGCTTATGCATGATGACGTGCAGTGTGCAAGTGTAACTCTAGTAGTAGCACACACTGGCGTGGCACAGCACACCCAGGGTAACAGGGGCAACACACAGGCACAGGCACAAGGTGCAAAGCCTATCTTGATAGGTGCAAGGTCTGTTGACCAGGAAAGCCTGAACAACCACATCAAGTTCCTAGCAATCTGAGGACTATAATTGTCAGCACCTGAGACTGAAAACCTGCAGCTTCATCTGCCAAGGAGCCGAGCCACCTTGCCATTCTGAGAACTGATGATGAGGCTGAACACTGACCTGAGTAGCTGTGCTATAGGCGTCCTTACTTTAGTTCTAATTGAGCACAGGTTAAGGTCAGGATTGAAGACCTGGACCAGCTTCACAAATGACCCAGACTTGAGACCCCAGTACAACCAAGTGAGCTCTGAAGTAAATGAACTGCCCAACCTGCCTTTCACATTGAACGAACCTCTCTCTCTCTCTCTCTCTCTCTCTCTCTCTCTCTCTCTCTCTCTCTCTCTTTGCCCTAAAATATCATAAGTTGTGTGAAGTTTGCATGGAATATTAACATTTCTCACAGGAAAGATGGGAAATGAGAGATGAGAGGAATATTTAAGGCATGGCAAATAAATTTCTTGAAGCTTACTTAAGTCTTCTTTGTTACACATTTAAGATTTTGCTTCTGACAGAGAAGCCCAATGTCAATTTCTTAGAATGAAACACAGGACAGAAGCATTAGCCTTGAATAAGAAAGCAAGATCCTGGCTCATGTTATATGGTGGACTGGCTACTTTCCATTGGCCATTTTCTCTTCTTTTCCATTTTCCCTGGGGTTTTAGTTGGACCACTGACCACCCAGAATAAAGACTACCCTTCATAACCTGCTTAAAGCTAAATTTGACCATTTAACTAAATTCTGGTACACATGGCACAAGCAGAAGTCTTGTATGCAACTTTTGAAAAGTGTTAGGAAAGGAAGGAGCCTTCTCTTTTCCTTATCATGTTCTTGCAGCCGGGAATGCTGACGTACAACTGAGGCTCGAGCATCTGTCTTGTGCCATGAGACAGAAGCTGTGCCAAGAATAGCAGGACAAAATGGTAGGAGCCTGGGTGCCCTTGATAATCATGAAGCTGTCCTCTCAACTTTGGACCATTTACTTGAACTCTTTTAAGCCATTTTCTATTGTGGATTCTTTTTGTACTTTCAGCTAAATCTAATCCTAACTAAGCTAAGATATGTGAAGCCTATGTTCCATTTATTTCCTCTCTAATGAGTTCTGGAAGTCCCCAGGGAAGACTTTATCTTGTGCTCAGAGCGCTTGTCTTTCATCTGTCTCATGACATGCTTGCTCTGCTTCTCCTCCTGGCATTGGCGTCACCGGTTGGAAAACTTCTACCTCTCCCAACTTACTTAGTCATGATGGAATTACCAGCGTTGAAGGCTTTGGTGAGCAGTGGTCACTGTCCTGCTGAGTACCACTCAGAGGGTAAAGCACAGGGATCGGCATCCAGCCCTGCCGCACACCGGCTGTGTCACCATGGGAGGGTAGCCCAGCCTCCTTCTGCCACCCGTGAAATGAGAATAATGATAGTACTCACCTCATAGAGTCATCGTGGGAACTGAAGAAAAGTAATGACAACAGAAGACAATATTCACTTGAACACTTTCCATGTTCCAGGACCTGTGTAAATCTACTCCTTATTAAGTATTTAATAAATGTGAGTCCCATGCTCTGGGATCCTGCCCACGGCTCCTGCATAGGTGATGGCGGGGCTGCCCACACAAGTCAGCCAGCAGCTTATCCTGGGGTCTTCTCCCTGGACATTGTTCTAACTTCTAACGGGGACAACTTGAATGATAACTCATCTGTGCTCAAAATAGCTGTGTCCCTACTCTTAACCCTGACGTACTGTCCTTAAACCAAATAACACGAGCCATTCTCATGTCCTTGTCCCTCATGCAAAGGGAAGAGGGAATAAACTGTATTGGGATATTCTCCGTGAGCCTGTCTGTTCTCTCACTCATTGATGCCACAGGAAACCCTTGAGGTTAGGACAGATCACGAATCTATGAAGGTAAAATCAGAATTGGAGGAGAACCACTCCATTTTCTTTAGGAGGAATTAAAGAAAAATATTAATGAACCACATAAAAAGACTGGGGTATTCTGCCAGGGTATTTTAATCTGGCCTACAAGATTAAAATCCCAGGGTATTTTAATCTTCTAGGCCAGACTCATTTTTTTTTTTTCTGAGAAGCTGATAAACCTCAGCAACCTGTCTGTGTTCTCTACAGAAGGCTTCTTACTGCAGGAGAGCAGGGCTCACACTCCACCTGTCTTGGAGCTGTGCAGAGGCAGCCCGGAGTGAAGTTCATGTCCATGAGATGCCTCTAGCCTTGAGAGCATCCCTGGCCCAGGGGCCTCTTAGACACTCGGCTGGGGGAGGGTGCAGCTCCCCTGCTCACCTTCTCATGCTGTTCTGCCACAAAAGGAAGCTGCTGGGACTCAGCAGTCAAGCCTGCCCTGCTCTGGCCTCTTTTTCTGTGTTATGGTTTGTGTGTTAAGTGTCCCTCAAAAGCTCATGTGTCGAAGGCTTGGTCCCCAGTGCAGTGTTCAGATGTGGGCCTTTAGGAGGTGATCGGATCATGAAGACTCCGACCTCAGTTGAGGGATTCGCAGCTTAACAGGCTGTTGGGAGGTGGTGGGAACTTGAGGAGGTGAGGCCTAGTTGGAGGAAATAGGTCGTTGGGGGAATGCCTTTGAAGGCTGTATTTTGTTCCTGGCCCCTTCCTCCCTGCCCTTCTCTCCCTTGGCTTCTCAGCTGCCATGCGATGAGCAGCTCCCCTGCGATGTACTCCTACCATGAGGCACTGTGTGACCACAGGCCCAAACAACAGGGCCAAGTGACCATGGTCTGAAACCATGAGGCCAAATAAACCTTTTTGTTCTGTAAATTGATTATCTCAAGTAGTTTTATCACAGTAATGGCAAGCTGATTAACAGAGGAAACATTGACTTTTTTTTTTTTTTTGCCACAAGTATCATGAAATGATCAAAGGAAAATGAGATTAGGGTAGGGGAGGGCAGGAAGCCAGGAGGGAAGGAAGAAGCAGAAGATTTTTCTTTGAAAATGTAGAAACTTTTTGGCTTTCTGGTTTTTAGATTGCAGAGCTTAACCAAAGGGTATTTCTAGCTTTGTAGGATGGGTCCTTAGCATTAGACAATTGGGTGATTATGCATACCAGATAATTTGTAACCAAAAAAGTATTAGACTTTAGGACTGCCTCTATTTCCTTGCTACTTCAAGTGTGGCCCAGGCTGGTAGTGCATGGGAGGGGAGCTTCTTAAAAATGCAGAACCCCAGGGCCTATGCTATCCCTACTGAAAAGAAGTTACATTTTAACAAGATCCCCTGATGATTTCTGTGCACAATAATATTTGAGAAACATTTGTCAAGCTCATTTCACACATGTGGAAACTCAGGCCCAGAAAGGCTGAAGAGTGTGGCCTTGTTGTCTTCCTTTGTCGTGAGTTTGTAAAGATGCACTTAATTTTCCTGTTAGTGAACCTTCTGTTTGAATCCAAACTTACACTGTATAGGAGAAATTTTATTCCAGCCCAATTAGGGTAACTTGGAAGTTCTAGATTTCTAGTCTTGTTTGGGTAAACAGTTAATTTAGAGTTGTTTTTGTTTTTTTTTTTTTTTTGGCACTGGAGACTGAACCCAGGGGCATTCTACCACCAAGCTATACCCCTGGCCCTCTTTTTAATTTTTATGTTGAAACATGCTCTCCCTTAGTTGTTGAGGCTGGTCTTGAACTTGCAATCCTCCTGTCTCAGCCGCCTCAGTACTGAGATTACAGGCATGCACCACTTGTCTTTCTACACAAGGGATTCCAAGTGACAGGGATCTCACCTTTGGTTCTGGAGTCAGAGGAGCAGGAATGCCATAAAGTCAAGGTATTTGCCCGCCAGGAGGTGCCTGGATCTAGGGGCAAGTGGAGGTTGGAATTCTTTCCTTCTGCTCACGTCTCCAAGTAAGTCCTGCAGGAGGAGAGTTCTGCACTCCAGGAGATGCACATTTTAGTAATCCACACACAGGACAAACTAGCAGGGACCCTGGGCCAGGCTGTTGGTTCTATGGTGTTCCTCAATAGAAGACAATATGTACAGAGATAAGACTCGTCGCACTTGTGTGTCTGCTGAATGGCTTTTCAAGAAATAACTTGTTTATCAGAGAAGTCTTAAAGGTTCTGTACATTCCACCAGAGAGAGAGAGAGAGAGAGAGAGAGAGAGAGAGAGAGAGAGAGAGTGAGAGTGTGTTGTAATGTTCTTAGGGCCAGAGGACTTACATATATGAAAGTATGCAAGTTCCTCATTGGATCTAGCATTTCTTTTTTTCTTAAAACATATAAATGTCTTTTTCATGGGATCTTAATCAAGTAATAATCCTGAGTATGAGTAGTAATTTCTGTAAGCAGATGAAAGAATTGGGAAATTTATAACTTGACCTTAAGGGAGGAAAGGCTGTCTTCCTTAAAGTTATGTTGTCTGCTACAAAGCAACTGCAAGTAGAGTTAAATGTGACCTCTCTGCTCTGGTCCCCTTATTGTGAAGCCTCTTCCCAGAAAAACATAAGTCTAACTTCTCATAAAATCTCTTTCAATATGTTATTTTATGCTTTATTTCTCCTTTGGGTTCTAAGTAGTGACTAATTGTATTTTCTAAAATGGGCTTGATGATATCTTTCATTTTACACGGTCCTCTACAATATGACCGCCCCCCTCCCTCATCAAAAGGAGGAGACTCCCTTTGAATCAGGGTGAGTTAGCAATGTGTTTTGCTAATAGAGTATGGTAGAAATGACATGGGATAACTTTCCAAACTAAGTCATAAAGACACATGCCTGAAGTTCTGAACTGCCATGTACGAAACCAGTCTCCCATGAAGCCAGAAATGTCTACAGGAAGTCTATGTGCAGTTGCTGTGGGCCTCAAGTCTCTGCTATAACATAGAATGGTTGTTCCTTGGTTCCAGGAACCCCTGCAAATACCCAAATTCATAAAAGCTGAAATCTCTTATGTAAAAAGGCCTAGTATTTGCATAGAACCTACACATGTCTTCCCATATATTTTAAATAACCTTTAGATTACTTACAATAAATAATGGAACATAAATGCTATGTACATTTAGGGAATAGTGCCAAGAAAAAACTCTGCACATGTTCACTACAGATGCATTTTTTCCTAATATTTTCAACCAGAGATTAGTTGAATCTGTGAATATAGAACCCTTGGATATACTGGGACATTTTAAACAAAAATATACAGTCCCACAGTTCTGAATGCTGGAGGGCTGCAATTAAGGTGCCATCAGGGTCTGGTCCTTCTGAGAACTGTGAAGAGAGCCCCTCCCTTGCCTCTCTCCTGGCTCCTGGGGTTTGCTGGCATTCTGTGGCATTCCTTAGCTTCTACTCTGTCACCTAAACTCTGCCAAGATTTTTACATTGTGATCTCCCTATGTGTGTGTCCAAATTCCCCCTTCTCGTGAGAACACCAGCCATATTGGATTAGGGGCAACCCTGCACCAGTATGACCTGAATTCTTTCCATATTTTGGATATGATTTGAGTGTGCTGTAAGGTTGTTGCCCCTTGTGGTGGTGTGGAGGTGGTGGGATCTCTAAGAAGTGGAGTCTTGTTGAAGGTGGCTGGATAGTGGGGGTGTTGCCCTGGGAAAAGATTAATGCAGTTCTTGGGACACTGGTTAACTCCCAAGAGAGCAAGTTGCTATTAAAAAAAAAAAGCCATCGTGGCCCCTGAAGCCCTCTGGCTTTCTGTGTTGCCTCATGAACATGCAGCTGGTCCCCTTTCCATTTCTCCACAATGCTGTGACTCAGCCAAGGGGACCCTCACCAGAGGCTGAAAGGATATTGCTGCCATATCTTGGGCTTCTGGCCTCCAAAACTGTGAGCAAAATAAACCTCCTGTCTTGGTCAACATTCTCACTGCCATAACAACTAACCACACAACTTAGAGGAAGAAAATTTTATTTGCTCACAGTTTTTGGAGATTTCAGAGTTTGGTCTATGTTAGGCTAGGTCGACGGAGCTCAGAGCATGGTGGTAGGAAGCAGAGAGAGGGAGAGCGAGCATGGGCTCTGCTCTCACATCACAGAGGCAAGTAGCAAGCAAGCAAGCAAGCAAGGAGATTCAAAAGACAAAAGTACAGTCCCTAAGACCACACCCCCAGGGACCCACCTTCTCTAGCCACACTCCACTGGCCTAGGTTGCCACCCTGTGAATCCATTACAGTGGATTTATCCATTGATGAGATTACCACCTGTATAACTTAAATATATTACCTCTGACCATTAATATGTGAGCTCTTCAGAGGACATTCTGCATCTAACTATAATACCTCCTTTCTTTACTAAGTACCCAGTGCTGTGTACTTTGTTATCGCCGCTGATACAGTCCTAACTTAATTCATTGCACATGCAGTAATTTTATTTCCAAGAAGGTGACCTGCTGTGGCATGAGGGTTTAGGGCATCAACATATAAATTTTGAGGGACGCAGTTCAATCCATAACACCAACTCAGGTACCAGCGATGAATAAAAAAAAGCCTTCCATGATTGCAGCTAACCAGTGATGGAGTCTTCCCCAGCCTTTGAGTTTTCACAGCCGAGGTCCCACACATCTTGGAAAAGAGAGAGATAGATCTCCATGGTTCCCTTTCCAAATTCCTTTCCTGACCAATGGGGTCTGTATGAGTTTCCTAGAGCTGCCATAACAAAGTACTGCAGACTGGGAGGCTTAGGCAACAGAAATATATTTCTCATGGTTCTGGAGTTTAGAAGTAGAAGATCCAGGTGCTGGCAGGGTTGGTTCCTCTGTGTGTGTGTGTGTGTGTGTGTGTGTGTGTGTGTGTGTGTGTACTGGGGATTAAACCTAGAGGCACTCTACCTTCTGAGCTACACCCTCAGCCCTTTTTATTTTTTAAATGGTGTCTCTGTAAATTCCTGAGGGGCTTGCTAAGTTGCTGAAGATGGCCTCTTACCTAATATCCTCTTATCTCAGCTTCCCAAGTGCTGAGATGACATAGGGGTGCCATCATGCCCGGCTAGAGTTGATTCCTTCTGAGGACTCTGTCTTTGGCTTGTAGATGGCTGTCTTCTCCCTGAATTTTCCTCTCTGTATCTGTTTCTGTCCAAATTTTTCTCTTTTTATAAAGACATCTGTTCAATTGTGTTTGGGCCAGTCTTTCCTATTGTCCCAATGCAAAATATTTGGCTTCTTTTAATGGTATTTTAACTTCTTTTGTTTTGTTTTGGGTACTGGGGATTGAACCCAGGCCAGGGCATTCTACTTCTGAGCTATTCCCCCAGCCCTTTTTAAAATTTTTATTTTATTTTATTTTTGAAACAGGGTCTTGCTGAGTTGCTGAGGCTGGCCTCAAATCTGCAGATCCTCCTGCCTCAGCCTCCCAAGTACTAGGATTACAGGTGTGTATCACCACACCTTAATGATGTTAATCTCTTTAAGATTAGGCATTTGAACCAGGTGTCATGGCACATACCTGTATTTGGGATGCTGAGACAAGAGGACCACTGATTCAAGGCCAGCACATGGTAATTTAGCAAGATCATTTTTTTTCCAGTACTAGGGATTGAACCCAGGGGTATTCTACTTCCAATCTACACTCTTAGACCTATTTTATTTTTATTTTGGAACAGGTCTCACTAGGTTGATGAGAGTCTCACTACTTGCCGAGGCTGTCCTCAAACCTGCGATCCTCCTATCTCAGTCTCCCAAGTACTGGTATTGCAAGCATGCACCACCACAACCAGCTAGCAAGACCCTTTCAAAAAAAGTGGGAAACTGGGAGTTTAGTTGATAGGTAGAGCACCCCTGGGTTTAATTCCCAGTACCACCACCAAAAAAAAAAAAAGATCAGGTATTTGAAGTAGCCAAGAATCCACTGAGGGGTGACGAAGGGCTGGTAGGGTAGGAGGAAGAGCACCAAAGGAAGTGAGAGAAGCACTCAAGATGACCTTGACCTTGTGCTGCTCCCCGTGCAGAGACTCTCCTGGACCTCCTCTTCTTAATCAGGCCTCAGCGTAGCCTGTAACAACTTGAACCAACACTCACACGCTTTCTCCCAGCTTAGGGCATGAAGGCTGGAGGCTGCCAGGAGAACATACTCTTTGTTCTAACCAACATCTGAAGGTAGGCGGGCCCCTGAACACCCTTTTTTTGGAGCTTTTCTTAAAAATAGCTTACAGTTGTAAACTATTCCTCTGTAATCTTTGGGATGTATATGCATCTTCTACAACTTAGAAGTGTCTTTCTCCAGGACCAGAAAGCAGTTCCTTTCCACGTACTCATCAGGAAGAAGAGGGCCTCTGCCTCCCAGTCTCTGTGGGAGGGTAGAATCCTAACTTCCTTGACTGCCTGCTAGCGGACAGAGCTGGCTAATCATATTTACACTGACCAGCCCTTTGTGATGTTTCATTTCACTGACCCTGCTGCAGCCCCGCCCGCCTTCCTCTCTCCTCCTTCATTCTCCCTTAAAAAGTCCTAGTTGTCTCCAAACTAATCAAAGGTGAGGTCAGTTCACATTGGACTCTTCTCCCAATATATTGCAATACTCAGCTCCTGACTAGAATCTGTCTTTACTGTTTTAATTCCTGGTTTTATCTTTGACAATAGTTGAGGTTATCACTGGGTGAGAAACCCTGGGTCTCACTGGGCAGCATGATTTCTGTTTACATGCAATCCTTCACTATAGCAGTGGGGCCCAGTGTGCCCTGAGCCACTCACAAAGCCCGCTGGACCCCCTGGGCCTGGCGGGGCCAGTCATACCTCTGTGCTGAAGGAGAAACTGCTGAGTCAATGAATCTAGAGCGTATTTATAAACAGGAAGCTGAGTCTGCTACCACAGACATTTAGCATCTGATAGCAATTGCTGAATGTGGTGGAAAAAAAGAAGTTTGAATTAAAAAAAGAAAGAAAAAAAAAAACTGTGCCACTAAATAAGAACTCTCTAGCTCATGGAAATACAACCTTCCTATTATCATTTATTAGATACTTAAATAAGGGGCGTTCTTATTTGGTCAAACCAAGTTGGAGAGTCAGGCAGGCTGCACATGTTTACCGTGTCCCTCAAAGTGTGTGGTTTTTCTTTTTTCTTTCTCTTCTCTTCCTCAGCAGAGCAAAAAAGGCTTTTTGGTGAGACTTTCAATGCCCTGCACAGAAGAGATTTGTTTCTCCCTACGCTTTGAGCCACAAGTACAGTCTCCATCAGGGGGCTCCCAAAGACATGCACAAACTCAAGTTGCCTCCACCAGGACGGACAGCCATGCCTATCACACCAAGCGTGGACTACACAGTGCTGAAATTACAATCGAGACTTGCTTGGATCAAGTGTAGCAGAGTGTGTAAGAGGACTCGACTCTCCTGACTTCCAGTGGAATAAGGCTTATTTTCCTTGGTGTTTCTCTGCTTCAGCGGGGTTGATTTCTAGCAATCTGACCCAAGAAGATTGAATTCAACAGCTAAGGAGAAAACCAGGTAATTATCTTCTAAAAGATTGTCTTCTGGGAATTGATGCCATTGCCACATTTGTCACCCGGACCAAAGTATCTGAGTGATTCTTGGAATCTTTCCACTTCTCTTCCATGGAATCAGCCTATAGCCAGTAATACCATGATGTCTGGTATATAGCAAGTTCTTAACAAGGGGTGGCCAACTGCTTCATATGCATGGTTTTGTTTAATTTTTCACAATAACTTTAGAAAGTAAGTTTTGGTGAACTGATTAAATCAATAATATTTTTATAGAACCAGAAAGCAGCATAGTTGGGATTATGGCCCCGGAGTGCAGCCCTTTGCAAACTTAACACTGGAGTTTTAGAGCACTCTGTGTCCCTTACTTAATATTGACACTGTAATTAATAGTGCTGATATTCAAACATTACCTACAACGTAGAAAACCTTACTTGGCTGTTCATCGGCTTTGCACAGAGCTTGTTCTTCTATTATTTACAAAGAAAATGTGCTGGAATTTGTAAGCACCAGCAATTATGTCCAGGTCCCTTGGATGACATATTGCTAGTAATGATGATAATAAAAACCCTTTTTCCTTTTTTTGGTATCTGAGGTTAAAACCAGGAGCAGTCTACCTCTGAGTTACCCCATCCTTCAGCCCTTTTTACTTTGAAACAGGCTCTCACTCACTAAGTTGCTGAGGCTGGCCTAGAACCTGTGATCCTCCTGTCTCAGCCTCCCAAGTACTGGAATTACAGTTGTGCACCACCATACCTGGGTAAAAACCATTTTTTATAGAATATTTATTGTGTGCCAGATGGCATGTGCAGTGCTATAATACTCCATACAAATTCAAAACAATCCTTTGCATTGATGTTATTATTAGCTCCATTTTACAGGTGCGAGATCTTGAGACTCAGAAAGACTAAATTAGATTTCAGTCCAAGCCAAGTGACTGCAGAGATCCTGTTCTCACCAGTCATGCTACACTTTAAAAGAGCCATACCTAGAATGCTGTTTTATTTACATATGGGGTTTTATTTACATGAAATGCTGTTTTATTTACAACTGGGTTTTATTTACATAAAGAACAGGAGGCTATTCTTCCTATTTCGTTGGATACTAACAAAAGGGTTCCTTGATCAATGACACCTACCCTGACGTAGGCTGGAGTTTGGCAGAAGCAGAGTCTGACATGGGTTTCTGTCCACTGCTTTGTGAAGGAAGTGCTCATCTGGGGAGTCCAGGCAAGGGCCAAGAAACAGGACAGGAGGAGAGCAAGCCAAGCCAGGGTGCAGTGTGAGGCAGTCGTGAGGAGGGAAGCTTCCACCTGCCTCTAGGGGGAGCTCTGGAGCATAGCTGCGGTGGAAAGCTGGCCTTTGCAGTGCCCTGCTGAAGGGCCCCCCAGAGAGCGTGTGCACTGTCAGAGGCCTCCACCTTTCCTCCCTGAGTCTCTGGTAGCCTGAGAAAGATCTTCAAAGAGATTGCAGGTTTGAGCCTTAGGAGCTGGCGGGACGCCTAAAGCTGGTGGTGGACTACTGTGGTGGAGTGTCCCCAGGTGCTGCCCCAACAAGCTTTACCCAGCAGAAACAACACAGCATGTCTCTCCTGTGAATAAAGTCTGAAGACAGCAATTCAGGACTGCATGGTGCTCTATAGTGGGGCTGGCAAATTCAGTCCTCAGCCTGCTTTTGTACAACCTTTCAGCCAAAAATTATTTTTACATGTTTAAATAGTTGAAAATAAATCAAAAGAAGGATACTGTTTTGTGAGAGGGGAAAAATTATTAGAAATTCACATTTTTGTGCCCAGAAGTAACACCTTACTGGAATACATATTGGAACTCATCGATGACATGTTTTTCGTGCCTGTTTTCACTCTAAATGGCATCATTGACTAGTTGTGACAGAGACCCATACGGTCCACAAGGCTGAAAACATTTACTGTGTGTCCTTCTATTGAAAAGGAGTACTGGCTCTTGTTCTTAGTATTAAGGAACTAGGTCTTTTTATTTTTCTGTTCTCCCTCCTCACATGTGTTTTCACTTCCTGGCCTGAGATGGCTACTTAAGCCCCAGCCACTGTGTCTGAATTTAAGTCATTGCAAAAGAGAACAAAAAAGAATTTATTTTCTTTCTTCCAGAAAACCTCAGAGAATCACAATCTTTACTTTTGTTTGATCTGGTCAGAATTTAGTCTTTTTACATTAGCTAGTATTGTAACCTGTAAAACTTTACTCCAATATCTATGAGCCCAGAAAAAAAAATCAGGATTCTACTGTTAAGAAGAAAAAGAGGTATATCAGGAGACAATTAGTAGTTCTGCCTCATCTGGTTAAGAATATTAAAAAAAAATGGAGAGAACAAGAAGTAATAATACAAGCCAGAAGAAAAAGCAAATTGTCCTAAGTTTTCACATTTTTATTATAATGTTTCTTCTCTCAATTCCAATGATCTCCTCTAATCTTTAATAATAGAAAATTAGTTGAACATCCTATTTTCCTTACTTTTATCCAGCTCTTTATTTCTACAAAAAGAAACAAACAGCTAAATACAAAGGTTAAAATGTGAACTTATTCGAGTATTACCACAGATGAGAAGAGGAAGATGGTGGGATAGCTGCTGCCTCTGACATTTCTCATGCCGACCATTGCAACAGCCTCCTCTGCAGCCACACACCAGGTGTCTGGCCTGAACCTCTACCTCGGCACATCTGCTCACATTGCAGTCCCCCTTTGAAATGAAAAGTTCCCAATAGTTTTGACTTCTGAACTTCCTCCTGCTGAGGCCAGGCAGCAAGGAAATTCAGACTGCTATATTCCCTGATAAACAGGGCCTAGCTGAATCTGTATATGTATATCACTTGGCTTTTGTCTCTACAAGTTGTAATGCTGTGTGGGATCTAGCTGTGGAGAAGAAATCTGGCTCCTTCTCCCCAGTTTGATCAAACTTCATAAATTCCTTTTCCCTTATTCCATCATTTGCTTATTTCTTATGTGGGTGGGTAGCTGAATTTGGTCAACCAGGATCCAGGCATGTTCCCTTGGCTAGGCTACCTTTAACAATCTGTGTAATATGCAAATATAATCATGTCATTTCCTGTCTGCATCCAACAGGTTCAAGCCCTTCTCTACTGCTCAGCTTACAAGGCCTCCTGCCTAATCCTCGGGCATCCGCCCTTGCTATTTGCACCTTGTTCTCCACATTCTATAAATATTGCACTCCTGGGAGACCTAATGTTCAGAGTTGTTTCAATTCCTCCATCTGCATTCTAGGGAACACAGGAAGGGTGCTTTCTGGGTCTCTTGTATTATATCAGTCGCGGGTATTTATTGCATTCTCACCAGCATGCTTGTACGAAATATCTGTGTTAAGCCTAAACCAGCAGCTCTCAACTGGGGACAATTTTGCCCTGAAGGGACCCTCGGCAACATATAAAGACATTTTCATTGTCATGACTGAGGGAGGGAGAGTATATATGATTGGCATTTGGTGGGGAGAGGCCAAGGATGCCATTGAGCATCCCATGATGCAACAGACAGCTCCTCCAAGAGAGAATTATCCTGCCTGAAGTTTCAGCAGTACTGAGGTTAACACCAGCTCATACTCATTCAGGAGAGTTTCAGTGATTTTTAACAAACATGTTTTAACAAAGCTGGCTATGTACTGAAAATGCTTTTAGCTCGGTGAGAGGCACAGTAGAACAAGGAGAAATGACACAGTGTGGGTGCATGGCATGGGGAAGCAAAGGTGCTGAACCTCAAAGTCAGGATAATAAATCAGACTTGGGGAGTAAAGGTGAGCAGGGGAACTTTTAAAAGAAAGTGGAGAGCCAGTGGTGGCGTACACCTGTAATCCCAGTAATTGGGAGGCTGAGACTGGAGGATTATAGGTTTGAGGCCAGCCTCAAAAACTTAGCAAGAAGCCGGGCGTGGTGGCGCACGCTTGTAATCCCAGCATTCAGGAGGCTGAGACTGGAGGATCTGGGTTCGCAGCCAGCCTCAGCTACTTAGTGAGGCCCTCCGCAACTTAGTGAGACTCGGTTTCAAAATAAAAAATAGGGCTGGGGGTATAGCTCGGAGGTAGAATGCCCCTGAGTTCAATCCCCAGTACTGCAAAAAAAAAAAAAAAAAAAAAATTACTAGGAGTGTAGCTCAGAGATAGAATGCCCCTGGGTTCAATCCCCAAAAAAGGAAGAAAAGAAGGAAGGAAGGAAGGGATAGTTGGAAAAATTGGAGTTAAAGAAAGCGAAAAGGAAGTGTCTTGTTCCAGCACCTAGCAGTCATGCACAGGACCCAGAGACCAGGAATCTTAACTCCTTTGAGGAACTAAAGGAAGATAGTATGATTAGCACACAGAGAGTTCCTGGGATAGTAAGCCCAGCGTGGTGCAGACCTGTAATCCTAGTACACGGGAGGCTGAGACAGGAGGATTGCAGGTTCACGGTCAGCCTTGGCAACTTAGCAAGGCCCTCAACAACTTAGGGAAAACCTGATTCAGAACAAAAACTAAAAGAGGGCTGAGGTATTGCTCAATTTCCAGTAACACCCCCCCCCCCACACACACACACACAAAGTGCCTGAGAGAGTAGAGATGGGTGTGGGAGGAAAGCAGAGAAAAAATTCTATAGAGCCTTCAAACCAGGTAATGGAGCTTGAACTTCATTCTAGGGCAAGCAGAGGGAACCCTGGGAAGTGGTTGGGTTCTCTTTGAGAATCTACTGAAAGACCAGGGAGCAGGTGAGGTGGCGGGGGGGGGGGGGCAGAGAAAGATGAGGCTACACTCAGGCAGCCCTCCAACCCTTAGGGTCTTCTTGTGAGGTTTGTGAGTCTCCCTATTGAGACCTGTTGATATAACCCCAAATAAATTTCTTTTTACACTATCTTGAGTGGGCTACTTTTATATCAAACAAATGATTCCTGATTTGATAGTCAGGAATCTTGGGACCTGACACTTGTGAGAATGGTCTGAATTTGAGATTCCACCTACAGATCATACTCAAAGTCAACAGGAATGGAAAAGATTCTTTGGGGATAGGCTATAATATGATGAGAGAACTCTGGTTAGAACCAAAGGGAGCATTTCTATCAAAGTAATAAAAAGGGGAAAAGTTCAAAGAATACCAAGAAAAAAACAGAGAAGTAGGAGAAAAATTTAGAAGCTCTGTGCCATAGGTCATGAAAAAATAGCTTTAGGAAGAAGGGAGAAATAACAATATAAAATGTTGCTGGGAGGTTGGAAAGATAAGAGTGGAAGAACGTTCTGTTGGGAATAGCATTGGTGGCTTTGATGAGAAGTTTACAGCAGAATGCTGGCCGTAGAAGTCAGTTATCAATGAGGTGACAAGTGAGTGGGAGACGAGGCAGTGGAGAGAGAGACATGTGGATGACTCCATCAAAATTTGGTAATGGAAGCCAGGAGTGGTGGTGCATGCCTGTTAGCCTGTAATCCCAGTACTGAGACAGGAGTATTGCAGGTTTGTGGACAGCCTCAGCAACTTAGAGAGACCATGTTTCAAAAATAAAAAATAAGATAGGACTGTAGCTCAGAAGTAGAGCACCCCTGGATTCAATCCCCAGTACTGCAAAAACAACAACAAAAAAATTAGAGATACTATGTCAAGACTATACTAATAATACTATATAAGACTATATTTGTGTCCTGGGCTGCTATAACAAAGTACCAAAAGCTAGTTGGTTTAAGTAACAAAAATGTGTTATCTCACAGTTCTGGTAATTGGGAGTCTAAAGTGAAATCGAATGCCTCCCCAGCTGTGTGCTAGTGACATTTGGTGTATCTTGGATGTTAGCAGCATCACCTCTAGTCTTTCATCTTTGCATGTCATTCTCTGTCCAAATTTCCCCCTTTATATAGACAATAGTCATACTGGATTAGGGTCTACCCTAATGATTTCATTTTAACTTTATATTTCTAGCTCCATATAGGGTCACATTCTGAGTTACTGGGGGTTGGGTTTAGACATATCTTTTTAGAAAGACACAAATCCATATTTTACTTATAAGTTTAATATATATTCACTGCAAAAAATTTAAATAATACTGATGTGTCTAGAGTATAATGTCAATAAGATATTTAATTAGGTTAAAAGAAAGAAATGTGTCTTCAAAGAATGAAAGATAGGGCAGAATTTAAAGAGGAGGTAAGTCTATTGAATGTCTTTGTTGTTTGTTTGGTTCAAGATGAAAGAGAATTAGAGAATAGAATGTGTGGAAATACAGCAGGATGGAGCCAGTAGAAAGGGAAAAGTTGAAGATTGAGATAGTGTCTTTGGTTTGGTGTGGTATGG
>PVLC010007852.1:0-61304 GCA_004027655.1 Graphiurus murinus | reverse complement strand
AATAACCCAATCAAAAAATGGGCAAAGGATCTAAATAGACACTTCACAAAAGAAGAAATACAAATGGCCAATAAATGTATGAGGAAATGTTCCACATCATTGGCAATCAGGGAGATGCAAATCAAAACTACCCTGAGATTTCACCTAACTCCAGTCAGAATGACAATCATAAAAAACATGAACAACAACACCTGCTGGCGAGGGTGTCAAGAATTTTTGTATGGCTTACCCTAGCCAGACAGTATCCCCGGGTGTAGTGTCAGGTAAATGTAACTGTTGAGATGGTGAAAGTATGGCACTGTTCTCCACAATCCTTACTGTGTGTTCCCCCATGCCCACTCGCTGAATTTCTTTACTTGTGTCTCAATAGCCTCTGCTCCCATATCTGCAATGGTGGTGGTGGTGTGTGTGTGTGGGGGGGTACTTCTAAGAAACTAAAAAAAAAGAAAAGAATGACAGTGCAAATAGATGATGAATTGTTCCATTTACTACTTTAAAAAACAAGGAAGGCTTGTGAGAAAAAGAGGTGAAGAAAGGTATAGCACATTGGGTGACGGGGACCACGTTCCCCTCTGTAGTTATAAGGAGGACCCGGTACCCATTTAGAGTCCACGTGACTCCTGGGCTAGACTGTAACTTAAAGAATAGCATTGCATGTTTTTTGCCTGTTGCACGTCCATGAGTTTGTTTTCCATCGCTCCCTCATTTTATAATCTAGACCTGTTCACCTGTTCAAAGATTAGTGTACAAACATCATCTGGAAACCGTATTTAAAAGATGAATTCTAACTGGGAAGGTCTAGGCTGGAATCTGAAATTCTGCATTTCTATCAAACCACTAGCTGATACCCATTGCAGGAGGTCAGTAGACCTGCAGCGGGAGTCCAGATGGTATGGAGCAGAGATGATCCACAATTTCAGAAATGAAGAATTAGTAATAGAAGAGATGTTTCAGGCTTATAAACAGTTCTGGAGAAATGGTGTAGGAGAAGGAAAGGAGAGCCAGGAGTCAACTCAGGGAAAGGAGATAATGTAAGGGATGTGTAGACATAGTAGGAGACATTGTAATATAGTTCTCAATATAGGCAGAAATCGCCAGAATTACTTGAATCACAGGGTTTTTATATGACCTAAGGAAATCAATATTCTGATATTCTATGTTTTTAATTATGTCTTTTACATGGTGACATATATATATATATGTAAAAATATCAAAATTATATCAGCCTTTAACATACTTAGATAAGTAGAATTGTTTTCTGAGAAATAGAAAAAGAAGGCATAAATATAGACAGCTTCTTAAAAATAGATTCAAGTTATTGAACTCCAACAAATTGGAGGCATACATAAATATTGGATAAAATACATGTTTATTAGTGTGTTATACAAGAAAAAGTAAAGCATCTTAAATTATATTATGAAAGGAAATATATATTATATATATTATATATATAACATATATATGTATATATATATATAATTTTATAGCAGCACAGTGGATTTACAAAACCATGTACCCAAAGTGAATGTGAGATGCTTCCTGTCTTTGTTATTAACTGTAAATAATGCATCTACCAGGTCAAGGGTCATGTGAGAAGTGCTAGAGCACATGGTGATCTGATTTTAAAAAATTCTACCTCAATAGTTTGGCTTAGGTTTATAATAGTTGTATAATAGCCACAAGCGTTTATTGACTATGGTTCACTGATAAATTGTCGGGTCCTCAATGGCAAATTCAATGGAAATGGCATTGAGAATAATCTCAAGTCTCCTAAGTCCTTGAGAATGGCACCAGTTCTGTCTACAACAGCCCATGTTCATCGACACACTCAGAAACTGGGAATTAGTGGGCTGGGAATTTGGTCAATCCCCTGAATTCACTGCAAGATAAATGTGGCACAAGAGTCCACTCACCACTGACCCCTGGCTGACCCTGCTCTAACAGGAGGACCCGGTGGTGTTGTGGCTGCCATAGTGTCAGTGTTCATTGGGAATATATATTCAAAGGCCCTTAAAATACACACATACCTCTTACCCCAGAGGGAATGTACTCAGGAGAAGGTGAAGGGACATTTGGAAAATGGATAGGAGAACAAGTATTTTGTATTCCTGTTGTCACGTTGCAGAGTTCTTCCCCTTCAACCAAAACCCTCTAGATACAAGCAGAAACTCAGGTCTGGAGTGTGGGTGAGGCATGCCAATTTTCCACTACTGTACCTGACATCACTCTTCCTCTTTCCACATACTGGCTATTTTGGCTATGTAAGTCAAGGACTACCAGCATTGGCTACTCCAAGGATATCATGGTTATTGCTAGACATCCTAGAAGCTCAGGCTTCCCTGTTCCCCATTCTGGTCTGACATCCACTGATAGTAATCATGCAATCTTGGCTTTGGCAATGAAGTGCTACCAGTAGGCTCCTATGTTTTCTAAATCATAGCCTGTTTATTGGCAGCAGGCACCCCAGTGCCTATGACTTTTGGTTTGCAGTGGTCAGCTACCATCAAGCTTCCCAATGAACTCTGTGCCCCTTTCTCAACATCTTAGGGAAGGAAGAGTTGCCTATGTTCTCTGGTAGCTGGTAGTTATATAGCCTTGTGTAATTAATCCATTCTAAAATGCCCATCTTTGTTAACCTCTGTGTTGTGAGGTTACCTACAAAGGGAAAGCAGTATTTCCTTGAAGGTTTTTGGACCCAATCTGGGCATCCTGCAAATGGTGTTAAATACTGACTCATGGGAGAATGTTACTATGTCAGTAAACTCCCCCTCTCTGATCTTAACTCGTCTTCCTTACTGATCCAACATTCTTAATTTCTGGTACATATATGATTTTCTGGTTCCTTCTATCTTTAGCAGAAGAATGTACCTAACTAGCATGTATAGAGAGGGAATTACGTGCCTAGGGTTTTACATACCTGGATTTGAACCAAAACTTATCTGAAGAAAATAATATACCCTTAATCTTAAGTTGCACAAAAATTCCAAGCACATCAGTAATTGACTCTGTGAATTTAAGCACTTTATTCAATGTCATTATTTTGTGTTTGTTTGATTGATTGGTTAGATATTTTTATATCTTACCCTGTAAAGAGAGGATAAATTGTCCAGGCTCAATCTCTGGAGTCATATGACCTATGTCTGAATTTTAGATCATATGTTTAATATCTACATCTCTTTCCATGGATTATTTTAATTTTCCTTCTTAGCTTCCTCATTTATAAGACAAAGATAATGATACATATGTTGGAAGATTGTGTGAGGATTCAAAATTTTAATATTTTTTAAACGCTTAGAAAAGTTTTTAAAACAGAGTATGAACCCTAGAAACAAGCCATTGCTATTAAAAATGCAGGCAATAGTGGCTATTTTCATTCAATTCACAGGATTCTGGAGAAAAATAAGCGAGTTAGTGGCTGTAAATGTATCTTAAATAACAGAATGTGTTTTATGAACTTAAGATATGGTTATATGGGCTGCTTACATTTCGATGCCAAAGGCAAGTGCTATAAATTGGATCAGATAGGCATTTGAGAACAGATATGTATATAAGTACTAAACTGAAAATGTTCAATATTGCTCTTGGGAAAAATATGTTTTACAATTTTTTTTTTTTTAAATTGACTGCTTCCAAGTAAGTCAAGCTGAGTAATATAGAATTCTTTCCCGACTTTGGAAAATAAGTCATATTATTAAATTTTTCTCATCCAAAACCAGAACTGAAGATAATAAAAGGTAGAGACATCATATATGTCTAAACTAATATTTCTTTTTTTCCCTCTTTTAGGTTTTAGGATATTTTTTATTGCTCACACACATTGAAGATTTTATTTGCATGTGTGTATTGTGTATAGAGAAACCTCTCTCCTCTCACATCATTTCAACCACCTAATGGATTGTGGGAATGAGCCTCATGGCATAAAGTTGGAAACAATGACCTTCATAAAGAACCTGAGGCTATTTAATGGCTTGCAGTACAGGCTTCAGTTCCAGCTGTCTTCCCTGCTTCGAGTTGACTAGGATGGAAGCAGATAAAATATGTTTAGATCTCCCCAAAGCAAATTAGTTTAATTCGTAGCTGTCTGTCTGAAAGGTAAGAGCACTTCCCTTTTAGACATGCACACTTAATCTGTGTTTATTTTTACATTTACGAATGAATCACACAGTCTAATCAACCTGAAATCCAAACTGCTGGACATAGGCTGAGATAGAGGGAGACCGAGAGGAGTGGGGGAGGGGGGATTAAACTGGAGACTGCCTAATTCAGAATTTCCTATACCTGGATCTTGGGTGTCTGTGACCACCAACATTGTTTCCTCCACTGAAGCTGCCTGGCTTAAATGTGTCTGGTGTGCATTTTAGCTGACGGGAGAGTTCTGGTAAAGAGATTTATCTGCTAAACGACATAGAGACTGCCAGATTCAACAAAGGACAGTTTCTCTACATAAGTATCGCATGCAGCCAGTGGGCAGTTATTTGATTTCTTTTCCTTTTAGTCTTATTTTTTTTTTTTTTGAGGATGTTCCAAAAATATTGATTGCCCACACTGAAAATCTGTTCTTTCCACAGAGAACAGTATTGCCTCTCTCCTACTAGTGATTATATATGTTTAATGGAGATTTTTATAATAACTAAGTACAGTAGATCTGTAGGTTCGCATGAAATTAACTTTCTCAATCAGCTATTGTCTTCAGAGAATCCTGGGCATTTTTGATGAGCAATAATAAATGTAACACATTTTTTGAAGAGGTATGAATAAAATGAGGACATTATAATATTATGGTACACATACTTTCTGGCAGACAACTGGTTTCTGACTTTACATTTACTTTTAAATTTCTTTTCCCTACAGAACAAAACAAATATTTAAACTCTGAGAGTTTAAATATTTTTGACAAAAGGTCTGTATGTTTTTTTAAAAAAAATCCATGTGCTCAGTTTTTGCTGGATTTGATTTTTTGGTAATAAATATTCTATTTTTAAAGAATTTTGATTCATTGACACTTTCTGAAAACAATAGAAAGTATTCCCCATACAACCCACACCCAGTTTCTCCTTTAAACATGTCATTATTTGCACATTAACTTTGCCACAACTAATTAAATAATATTGTTAAATATCACCAATTGAATTTCATGATGTTAGATTTCATGCTTTTTTACCTAATGTTTCCTTTTACTTTTGATTTCAAAATTGTTTTCTAGATCCCACAATACAGTTAGTCATTGTGTTTCCTTAGACTATTTGAGATTGTCAACATTTCTAAGACCTTCGTGTTTTTGATGACCTTGGCACGTGTTTATATTTATTTGTTTTGTTTCTTGGTACTGGGGATTGAACCCAGAGGAGCTCTGTCACTGAGCTGTGCCCCAGTCCCTTTTTATTTTATTTTAGTTTGAGACTGAACCTGGCTACGGTGCTCAGGCTGGCCTCACACTTGAGATCCTCCTGCCTCAGTGCCCCAAGCAGCTGAGATCACAGATGTGCACCCCCAATCCCAGCTACCTTCGAAGTTTTGAGGAGTAGTGCTCAGTACACCTCAGTTGGAGTCTTCTGCAAGTTTTCCCTCAGGATTTTATTGGAGTTTTGGGTTTGGAGGACAAAGGCCATGGGGATAAAGAGCCTTATCCCTTACTTCATGCCCATGGAAGTCATCGGCTGTGGACATGACTTAGCTCTACTGAGGCTGGCCTCATCCATCAGACAGAGATAGTATTTGTCAAGTTCCTCCACTATGAAGTTACTCCTTCTTATTTCTATGCAGTACTACTTGGAAGAAATCCACTATACACAGCCCACAGCTAAGGAGCAGAGGCTTGTGTTGGATCTCTTACGGGGTGTGAGGGTTAGCTTTTGCGTGTCAAATTGGCTTGGCCATGGTGTCCAGATAGTCGACCCCTGGACTCCAAGTGCAACTCATCCCTGGGACATCAGCCTGCCATGCAGGTTTTGGGTTTCCCAAGCCTTCAGCATCACATAAGCTTGTTGCTCAAAACAAATCTCTGTTTTACATACACACACACACACACACACACACACACACACACACACACACACACACACTATGGTCCTGCTCTGCTCTGCTTCAGAACCCTCACTAGCACAAAAAAAATACTCTGTCAAGTTAACCAACTTGAAATTCTTCTCCATGGGAAATCTGTCTTATTATTCTCTGCTTATTTATTCAAACTTTGGATCAGTGTGGACTCGTGCATATTTATTTTATACTTTCAATTATAACCTAAAAGTAACTTGTTTAATTGTTCAAGTTGTTCTACTTTGTCCATTGGGAGCTCCAGGGTCATTTTCAATTGTCCCCTGTGTTCTGTTAACATTGACCCATGTGTGTGAGAGAGAAAGAGAGCACATATGTGTATGTGTGTTTGAATGCTTCCTTACTTTCTTTTTTTTTTTGTTTTTTTTTTTTTGTTTGTTTGTTTTCGGTACTGGGGATTGAACTCAGGGGCATTCTACCTCTGAGCTACACCCCCAGCCCTATTTTTTTATTCTTTATTTTGAAACCGAGTCTCACTAAATTGCAGAGTGCCTCACTAGGTAGCTGAGGCTGGCCTCGAACCCGGATCCTCTGGTCTCAGCCTCCCGAATGCTGGGATTACAAGCGTGCGCCACCACGCCCGGCTCCTTACTTTCTATTACAACAAGATAATCCAGATTCATGTGTATATCCCCTGCCCAGGTACCAGGGTCATTTTTAAGCACACTACACTGACTAGATCTTAGTGAAGAAAGGAATGTTTATATTTATTAGCTAAACTGAAATACATGGGACTTGAATTGTTGCCAGTAGCAGTTGCTCGTAAACAGATTCCAGGGAAATACTATACTAGGTACTATAAGATAATATGTTATTAGTATCTGATATGGTTTTTGTCATATAATTTTAAATCTTATATTAAAAGCTAAAGAAAAATTGAAGCATATTTCCTAGATCAAGTTATGTTACTTGAAATTTCTACACAGGTCAGGATGCTGGGGCCAGAGCAGGAGCCATTTGGGACATCACAGAAGAGTCAGAACTGGCCTTCTGGAAGCATGTGAGGTGCAGCTGGTGAGGGGTCAAGGCATGTCATCTAGCCCTGTTAGAGTAAGGTGCTCATTTATTAATGCCCAGAGCTGATATAATTAAATCATGAGGGTTGTAATCCCAGCTGTGGATACATGCATTGAAATGGATTTATCTGGGTGGTGACACAGGAAGTTAGAGTGTGCATGGAGATGGGTCCCTGGAGGATGGCCTTGGATGGAGATTCCATAAGTGGTTCCTCCTCCCCCTTCACTCACTCTCTCTCTCTCTCTCTCTCTCTCTCTCTCTCTCTCCCTCCCTCCCTCTCTCATTTGCTTCCATCATCCATGATGTGAGGAGCGAAGCCCATGGATTCTTTCTCTTTCTGCCTCCTGCTGCCATGTCCTGAGATCCATGATCCCGAGCCTCCCATGGGCTGAACCCAAAACCTTAAGAAAAATAAACCTTCTTTCCTCTAAGTTATGTGGTCAGACTTTTAGATTATAGCTGTGAGAATGCCAACTGACACAAGCCCTGAAACCTTGACATGGTGGGCAGTCAGTTGACAGCATCATCTATACCTCGGGAGTGGGATATGTAAGGGCCATGTCAAAGGGAAAAGGCATTGAAGGGTGTGGGCTACAAAGCAAAGAGACCTGGTTCAGGAGGAAATGTCACCAAAATGAAATCAGCAGTGTTGTGCAGTGTTAAAGTGCAGCTGCATGGCTGGGACACAGCAAAGGATGGATGAGAGGTCTGGGCTTCCCAAGTGAGGATTCCAAGTGGGGGACAAGGATCCTGCTCCAGTGTGATTTATATGTGACTACAGAATGGCTGGCCAGCTGCCAGAAGTCTTTTCACACTTGACATTGAAGAATTTTCTTAGCAAGAACAGATCCTAAGGGAAACAGTACATGAAGACCCAGGAAGAGAGGGCTGTTGTTTCCCAAAGATTGGCTTCTATTTTGATGGCAGAAAGTGGAAATGGTTTACCATCCTCTGGCCTTGGGTACTTGGTCTTCTGTTTGAGAGCTATAGCAAGCTTGTTTGTTTGGAGGGGAGGGGACCAGGGAGGGAACAATTGTGAGATAAAAAGAACTGAGGAAATGTAAACAATTGGATGCTCTCCCTAATATTTGGAAGTTAGGGAGAAAGTGGGTCATAGGAGAGACTCTAGACCAAGAAGGAAGAGCCTTAGATGAGCAAAGAAGGCAATCTAACTGAAGGTGATGGCAGGGGGGAGGGAAACTCCCTAATGAACATTCACAAACATATCAATCACTAAGCAGAACATTAGAAGGAGAGAGGGGGGAGGGAGTGGGGTTCGAATTGGTAGAACTAAATGAGCGCTGTGTGCATATATGCCTCTACTAGCTTGTACCTCATTAAGACGCATGATTACAATGCACCAATGAGCATATATATTTTATATATAAATATATATATTTTATGTTATGTATAAATTGGTATATAATATATTTACAATATGGGATGTATAATATATTTATCTATAATATATATAAAATATTTATAAAAATATATAATTATATGGTCACGAACTAGTGATCATATAATTTCTTAGCAAAATTGTGCCACTTTCCAGAGTTGAAATGAACACTGCTCTCAGTTTTGCAGAGACAGCTGGAGTGGGTCCTCATGCTGTCACTCTTTGTCTAGATGACTTCTGGAAAGTTCCAGGGATATAATTAGCACTTCCTTGCAGCCCCTCTGACAACAAGCAGAGTGTAGGAAGAGAATCTCTGCTTGGTTGGTAGCATCAGGCCTGCATTGCTGGGCAGCAAGAGAGACTTAGTGAAGAGGTTTCCCATCCAGGCCAGGGGTAAGTGCCTCACAAGTGAGGGAAAAGCAGAGGAGTGGGAAGGAGCGTCCTAAGCCCAGAGGAGACACTCTTGGGAATTCTCAGAGATTATAAGATATGAGTGTGCTGGGTAGAGCACCTTTATTAATGGATGAGGGAACCAGCCAGTGAAATTCGAACTGTCACTTAATCATCTATGCCTAGTACTTGGAGGCCCCAAGAAATCCACATGATGAATTTTCCTAAAGTCTGTATTGTTTCAAACCCCACACACTCTCAACCACACCACCAAGAAAGTCAAGAAGCACACAGGCACATGTTTATTAACTAACCTGAGCTAGGCAGGATTTTACTATTGTTACTCAGTAAGAGATGGGGGATAATTCTTCAGTGGGAGTCAGGAGGAGAAGAAAGTGTTTCAGGAAGATGTTTTTACCATGCTGAGGAGGAGCTCTTTGGAAGAAGAAGCAAGGCTGGAGTTGAATTCCTCGTCTGTGTGTATTACAGTTGTTCAGAGACACACTAGCCTGGGGATGAACTGTATGAGGTCGATAAGAGGAAAAAGGAAGAGCTAGAATGGAATAGGCAAAGTATAAATGAAAATAATAATATTCAAACTTTTTTAATGCGGGATTGAACCCAAAGGCATTCTACCTCCAAGCTACACCCCATTCGGCTTCCAAGCTACACCCCAGCCTTATTTTTTTTTTATTTTTAAACAGGACTGCACTAAGTTGTTAAGATTCTTCACTATGTTGCTGAGGCTGGCCTCAAAACTACAATCTTCCTATCTCAGCCTTCCAAGTAGGCATTGACCACTGCTTCTGTTTAATATATATATAGATAGATAGATAGATAGATAGATAGATAGATAGATAGATAGATAGATATAATATATAATATATATTATATATTAAAGTGCTAGGCATATATAAAAATATATATATATATATATATATATTTTTTTTTTTTTGCGGTACTGTAGATTGAACTCAGGGGCATTCTACCTCTGATCTATACCCCCAACCCTATTTTTTATTCTTTATTTTGAAACAGGGTCTCACTAAGTTGCGGAGGGCCTCACTAGGTAGCTGAGGCTGGCCACTTACCCAGAACCTCCAGTCCCAGCCTCCAAAATGCTGGGATTACAAGTGTGCACCACCACGCCTGGCTAACAGATATTAATTTTAAGAAAACTTTTTCAATCATAATTCAGTGAGGCACACAAACACTCAAACAGTGGATGGCATAAAAATTTTGTTTAAAATCAAACTCCCAAATTACTTTTATATAACAAGTTATATTAAATTGTCTTTAGTATAAATCATAAAATAAACAAGGCTTTAAAAGATATTTCATAATGAAATCAGCTTGTTATATTTCTGAATTCCCAAATTCCCAAATATTTTTTTTTTTTTTAGTACTGGGGATTGAATCCAGGGGCATTCTGCCTCTGAGCTATACCCCTAGCCCTATTTTTTATTCTTTATTTTGAAACAGGGTCTCACTACATTGCAGAGTGCCTCACTCGGTAGCTGAGGCTGGCCATGAACCCGGATCCTCCAGTCTCAGCCTCCCAAATGCTGGGATTACAAGCGCCCAAATAAGTTTTTTTAACACATTCTAATGCCAAAGTTTTTTTCTTCTATCTTTCCAGAATAATAATTCAACATAAGGAAATATTTAATGTGAAAATATTAAAAAACAAAGTTTAAAATTATTACTATAATGGAAGAACTATAAACAATTGTATTAGTAGCATTTTTCCAAGTAGTAGACTTGTCTTCCTGGCTTATACCCAAACCAAGAGGCTGACAAAAATCTCATTGCAATCTTTGGAAAAATCCATTTTGACAGGAGACCAATGAGAAAAATATCCTGGCTAGGTAATTTTGAGGAGAAATTAATTTCTTACAACTAAATGGGCATGCTTTAGGGTTTCAAAGTACTTTATTTTACATCATTGACTAAAGCTACTCATTATTGACTAAAATCAGTCAAAAGAAATGCAAGACGAGGGATAAAAACAACCTTCTCCATTTTGACTTGATGATGAAGTATGTTATCTATAACTCTAGGTGCAAACTGCAATCCTCTAGGAAATTTGAAAGAAAATATAATAATGGGCACACCCTAGCCAAAACATTCCAGATCTCCTGGAGTGGGAGGGTCATACACTGACTGTTTCTATTTGTTTGTGCTTGAAATCTCAACAAGAGACACTTCTTTAGCAATGAGAGCACTGAAGTCCTGTCATGGCTTTGACCTTAGGGATCTGTTGAGGGTCTCTCTATAACTGCTTCTCCTTCTCATGACGCTGCTTAGCCAGGGCCTCCACTAAGCTCCTCTTTAGCCCTCCTGGGAAGCCTCCCTGGGCATTATCAATTCCTCTATATTATCCTCTAGGTATCTTCTCCATAGCACTTAACCTGCCGGATCTTAAGAATGTGCTCCAATAGTTTGTCTAGCTTCAATGACAGTGTGATTCTTTAAGGCAGGGAGATTATTATCTTTTTTTTCTGAATCTACTGCCTATTGGACAAAGAATGACACAAATAAAAACTCTATTTTGAAGAAATGCATGCATGAAAGAATGGCATTGAAATGCACAGTTGAAAGCTTTCCCTCCAATGCTGTCAGCAATCACCAGTAATAATCACGGGGTTTGTTCACAATTGCTTCCTAACAAAGCTAATGCAACTAGAGGACTTAATACAACGGGCAATAAATAATAATAATAGAAATGGGTCTCATTGAAGCGAAACCTCTCAGCAAATTAAATAGTGATCTTTAGACAGCTTATTCTTAAGAGTGCTAGAAACTGCTTTTCTTACTTTAAAATAATATAGAATCCATCTCCACAGTCAATAACAAACCACACAGAAGAGATTTCATGTTGCAGCATGAATAATATATTCAGTTATGTACACATAAAATTAAAGGTGGGCAAGATATCCCCAAATAAAATGTGCAGCTGTACACAGGGTGGTGAGAATTTGAGTCCTGGGAACCTGTGAATGCTATGATGCTAGAGAAAGTAGATGCTTGTGAACTTTTCCTGATGGTGCTAGATTCACACAATGAGAACTCTTCATTTCTAAATTTGCAGTCGTAAGAGTGCTGACTGTAATCTTGGCCATGCTTTCCCCTCTCCCTTTATTGCCACCCATTTCCCATATGAATATTTTCCCACGAGAGTGCCTTCTTCTTATCTCGTGAGAATTCAGGCAGAAGAGAGGTGGTCTGATACTTGTCTAACCAATGTCTCCTACTTGATCTAGCAGGGAGGGGAGCTACTATATATGGTCAAATGCCTGAAAACATGTCATAGGAATTTTCAACCTAAGCTCTGAAAATTACTGCTGAAATCAATTTTAAAAAGAAAAGAAAAAAATCTACATCCGTTAATATCTTGAAACCTTAGGTGGGAGACTTTAGATGGTTAACCTGCTTCTCTCTGGCTTGTCAATGACTTTAAGCTCATGACATTCAAATATTCTGTTTATTGTTTTCTTTATTGTTCTTAGATGAGTATAGATAGAGCCAGAGGAAATCTAGAAGTGTCTGTTTTGTTTCAGAACAAAGGCAACTCTTAGACTGAAAATAATTGCATTTTATTTAAAAATTCACATTATTGAGCTTGGCTTTACTCAACTTAAGTCAACATTCAACATATTATTTATCTTTACATTCAAGAGAAAACTCAATGTTTGGTAACCAAATTTTATCAGCAAATGTGGGAATAGTATTCAGTAAACACCTGACCTAGTCATAAAATAAGCATCTGTCTTCTGTTAGCAATTTAGAATGTTTGATTAATTTAAACCAGGTTCATGAGGCCAGAGTTGTCCTTTCTCTGAAATCCTATTGGCCTACCTGGTTTCTCAAGGTGGAGTATAAATCAGGTGGGCCAGACTCTGTCGTCCCCTTTGTCTTCTTCCATCACTCGGTTCTGGAATGTGCAAATGCAGACTGGAGTAACAATGAGGAAAATAGAGATGGTGGGTGAACTCACCATCACATGCCTTGTTAAAGACAATACAATCTCATTTTCCTCTCAATTTTGCTTTTCTACCTTGAATGAAATTCCCTTTTAGAAAACCCACATTGTGTGAAATTCTCCATGTCTTCCTGCAGTGGAAGTAAAGCAAGTAATCACAATAAAGTATTTCATCTGTATTTCCCCATCTGGTTTATGGATCATGATGACATCACCTTCGTATGGCATCACTGTTTCTAGGCAGAGGATGGGTTATTTTACACATGGAGAGAGTGAATCTAGAGCCTCAGGTTTTTCTATTGTCATGTTTTTATTGACATTGGAAAAGAAGGATAAAATTGGGATTTGCTGGATTAGATATTAGAAAAAGTGAGAACTCAGGTTTCCATTTACTAAACCCATGTATACAAACTCCTCTTCCAATGATCAATTTAGTTTTAAATGGCGTTTCCAGCCTCTCATTTCTTTTTATTCTACACACGTTCCATTTCACCTGCATGCGTACACTTGGAATGTGTCTGTTTTCTCCCTTCTAGGACCTACTTTCATGTGTTCAAGGTTCTAAAGTCCATGTGTAAGTCTTCTTTAGGACTGGGCACCCGCTACCTTGTATCAGATGTCATTAGTTGTCAGACTTACCAGTGGGAAGTGAGTTTTCAACAGATCTAATTCATGTATTTCTCCCTGCATATTGATCTCAGCATACTGAGGACTCCTGTGCAGAATATCATAACAGTCACTTATTTATATTTTATTATCATAATATTTGAGTTAGACAATGAATTGTATTTAAATTGTTTTATTGATGAGAAAACTGGCTTGGGAAGATTCGGATCATGACCAGACTCATATAGCAAAGAAATGGAAGACTTAAGACTTGAACTCAAAGTGCTTTCTCTCCAAACACACCTACCCTTCACCACACTGCTAAATCAAAGGGTGTGAACATGAATAAAAATACAATAAAAGCATGCAAAAATACAAATAAGTCATACACATCTGTGTAAGTGAGCCAGGTATCCCCCAAGCCTGGCACCAAAAAGAAGGAGCCATCTTGGGTTTAGAAAGGCAGAGGCCTGCCAGGCGTGGTGGCACATGCTTGTCATCCCAGTACTTGGGCGGCTGAGACCTGAGGATCCGGATTCGCAGCCAGCCTCAGTTACCTAGTGAGGCCCTCCACAACTTAGTGAGACCCTGCTTCAAAATAAAGAATAGAAAATAGGACAGGGGTGGAGCTCGGAGGTAGAATGCCCCTGGATTCCATCCCCATTACCAAAAAAAAAAAAAAAAGAAAGAAAGGCAAAGGCCTCAGCTGCCCTGTCGCACTGCTGCCCTTGCTTTTTCCTCAGAGGGAGGGAAGACACATTTATTGATTCACGTGGGGGGTCCCTGAGTGCCAAAGTGTTCATTCTGCAGGAGGGTACGGTTCCCCGGGCAGTGCCGGACCTCTGGTCCCGCCTTCGCCCCTCTTGCCTCAATGCCTCCGCTGTAACCTGCCTCGGGCTCTCTGCTCCTGCTCGGCTCATGGTGAGATGTGAGGCAGGCCTTCCTGGAGACAGATGGCGCTAAAGGCTTTCTCTGTAGGTCACAGGCTCCAGGGATGGGGTCACCAGAGCCTTGGGTTGTCACAGCTCTCTCAGGACCCCATAAGCAGTGGTGTGCGAGGATAGAAGGGGGTTTGGTGAACTTCATAGACAGATATCATGTAAGTAAGCTCAAATGTTCATTTCTGTTTTTCAACCTCAATCACTAGTCCATCCTACTTATCAAACAATCTTTTAAGTCTGCTATTTACTTTCCTTTGGCCTCTTTTTTGTGGGCCCCATTTGATCATCAGTTAATATGCAGATTAGATACAAAATTTGGTTTTGTACCTAAGGAAGACAAAAGAAATATATTTACCACAAAAGACAAGCTTCTGGTGAGTTGTGGCAGTGTCAGAGGTCAGAGAAAACCACCTCATAATCCCTGTCCTTCCTTTTCCTGGTGGGAATTCTTTTCAGGTAAAAGGCTGTGTAGATGAAATGTCCTCCCACCTTTTCTTTTTTTGTTAATAGTTTTATTGGTGCATTGTAGTTACGTAGAGTAGTGATAGTTCAAAGTGATAAAGACATATAGGCTCAAGCACTTGGTGTGTTTCTCTCCAAATCCCACCCCTACCCACCTCTACCTAATCATGAGATTGGGAGAGATACCTTCATATATGGACACAGTATTATTTGAACTGTTTCCCTCTTCAGCTCTCCTTTTTTCCCTCCTCTATTCCCTTTCCTAGCCCCCTTCCTCTATTCTACTGATCTCTCTCCTCGTTTGTCTCCAGTCTCTTTTGTTTCTCAATTTCTCTCTGGCTTCCACATATGAGAAATAACATTCAATCTGTAACTGGGCCTGGCAGATCTCACTAAGCATGATATTCTCAAGTTTCATCCATTTTCCTGCAAATAATAAAATTTTGTTCTTCCTTATTTCTGGGTAAAGTTCCATTGCATGTAAATACCGCACTTTCTTTATACATTCATCTGTTGGTAGACACTGGACTAGGAATGGAATCACTTTATGACTCAACTCTACCATTCCTGGGTGTCTTTCAGAAGACGACAGTGACCCATGCATACCCATGCTTGTAGCAGCACATTCACAAGAGCCCAATTTCTAACTGTTTGCATCCTGTAGTCATAGTCAAGTCCTTCCACCACAGGAATTCTTTAAGTCTTCTTTATTCAGGGTGTAATGGAGTCCCCACCCTTCTGGAGGACGAACCCAGACGTGGTTCTCCAAGAGACACTGGCCTGAGATCTCTCTCCTAACACTCTTCAGTCTGTACTTCTTTTGATAGCCTCAAAAATCTCTCTGCTGACTTCCAAAGTCTTTTTAGAACATGGGGGTGTGTAGGCCAGGAGGGGTGAACATGAGTGGACCTTGTGATCAGTGTCAGGTACGCCACTTGAGGATGCAAGGTTTGGCCATGATGTTAAAGATACTTCTGTTCTCCTGTTTACAACCAAAATTTGTATCAGCACAGAAGGTAGAGTTCAAAGGAGAGTGCATATACAAACCTCAGGCTACTGCAGAATTTCTCAGAATTCCCTTTTAGATAAATGCTATTTCAGGAATTTATTTGTTCGTTAGTTCATTTGTTCATCTGTCTGTCTGTCTGTCTGTCTATTTCTTTGTTTGGCTTTCTACCCCGTCGATACTATAGTCAAGCCATTCAATACCTGGCAATAAAAAAGAAGGAATGAATGTCAATTTGTTTTCACACAAGCCTGTTAATAAAGACAGGAATGTTTATGGACACTGGTGGGCTGGAGCTGCACATTTCAGTCATTACAGGAGTAGGGGAAGGAGGAAGGGAGAAGGGAGGAATGAAAAGAGGACAAATGGAAAACAACTCTAAGCTCCAAGACTTTTCAAGTGGGTCTGTGAGGCAATGGTTCAGGTGGATATTTTTCACAGGTCTACAGGTTGAATAGAGCCATTTGAGGAGATTCCTTTCAGGAAAAAAAAAAAAAATGTGTAAGTGAAGTGAAGGGGCTCTTAGCCACTTGACATCTGCACTGCTGAAATTTTAAATAAACCTCAATATTCTATGAGACTAAATGCTAGTTTTGTGAATTCTATCAGTTTCTAGGTAGTGCTCATAATGAATAATTGAATTTCTATCACCTCATTGATAACATTTATTAATGTCTAATCTTATTTCCCCTTGCTATACAAAGTAGCCGTCTTCTCCTATGGACTAAAGTGGAGTGAACCATTCACATAGTTCATTGTTGGATCCCAGGGCAACATTTAAAACTGAAGTGTTTTCCTATAGGGACCTGAACTCCTTTAAATACTAAGTTTCAGAGAACTGCATCCAAGGCTCCCAGGTAGCACGGTTCCAGTACAGGGAAAGAACTTTAAAACTGTAATATCAATCATTCTGATCTCAATGTCTGATTTTTACGTCTATGCCTCTTTTATGTATGTCAAAATAGTTGTCTAAATTGATCCAGATAAAGATTTTCTGTTTTAAGTTTGGTGCTAGCATACTTTATGAGGAAATTTCAATAGATGCAATAATCATTTATAGAAAACAACCCACTGGTGAAAAAAATATAACAGAAGGTCTAGTGTTATGGTAATTAATTTCCAATTATTAATAGTCTTCTTCTTTCTTTGAGATGTTTTCAGAGTTTACCTATATTGTAATATGTATGAATACTTCACTTCTCTTTAAACACTGAATTATATGCCATTGTTTGAATATATTACATTTCATTTGATAAGCATCTGGGCCGTTTCTAGTTTTTAACTATTTTAAGAAGACTATTGTGAACATTTTTGTCCAAGATTTTGTGTGGGCATATGTTTTCATGTCTTCGGGGTATATGCCTAGCAGTAAACGATAGTTCTGAAATGTTTGAGAAACTTTCAGCCTGTTTTCCAAAGTGACTCCACCACGTCACACTTCCACAGGCAATCCATGAGAATTTCAATGTTCTGCATCCTCACCACCCCTTTCTGTTATCTACCTGTTTATTATAACCAGCCTAGTTGGTATGAAATGGAATTTCACAGTTTTTAATTGCATTTCCCTGGTTGTTCATTTATTTTAAGCATATTTTCATATGATTGCTTGTCATTTGTATATCTTCTTCAAATAATTGTCTATTCAAATTCCTAGTTCATTTTTAATCATTAACATTTGTCCTTCTATGTAGGGATTGCTCATGTTATGTGGCATTTGGCACTTACAGGCTCTGACCTTTCTTGGTGAAATCTGACCCCTCAGACCCAGGGAAGCCGGTGGGTGGGTCAAGGAAAGGCCTACCTCCCTCCCCCGCAGCTATAGGTGATGAGATCTGCTCCCATTGGCTCCCCCTCCCCAGCTTCACCTCCCTACCTGACCTGCCCATATATTCTATTGTGTGTTCCAATAAAGTTGAATTCCTGCGGCGTTGCCTGACCGCTGACTGGACTCCCGGCTGGTGCTGGGTTTTTGGGGGGCTTCCCCGACTCTCCAGGGTGGTGGGCCCGGCCGCTACACTCTCCCTCTCGCTCGCCCCGACAGGCAAAGCGGCTAGTCTGCTTTGCCCTACCCCGTGTGGCGTGGGACGCGACATCGGTTGCGTGGAACGCTACACTTCTATTTTGAATAGTGATGATTCCTTGCAATTTCTAGAGATAAATCCAACATTTTATTTGCATTTTTCCTTTAATTCCATGGGTCATCCTTCCACATCATAATGGAGTCCTTTGAAAAGCAAATAATTTTTATGTTGGTAGTATCCAGCTTATCCATTTTCCTTTAGTTACTTATAATTTAATGTCATATTTAAGAAATTAGTGACCAATTCAAACTTATGAAGACATATGCCTATGTTTTCTTCTAATGGTTTTATAGTTTTAGTTCTTATCTTTAGGTCTTTAATGGATTTTGAGTTAATCTCTATTTGGGGTATGAGAAAGGAGTTGCATTTTATTCAGTTGCATTCAATTATCCAGTTGTTCCAATACAATTTATTGAAAAAAAATCTCACTGCAGTGATTTGATTCTCATTAGTACCCTTGTTGAAAGCCAGTTGACTACCATGGTTTATTTCTGGACTTCCCATTTTATTTCATTAATCTAGTTGACTATCTTTACGTGAGATCACAACATTTCCATTACTATACCATTATAGTAAGTTTTGAAATTGGGGATTGTAAGTACTCAACTTCCTTCTTTTTCCCTTTTAAAGATTATTTTGGATGCTCTGTGTCCCTTAAATTTCCACATGCCTTTTAGAATTAGGTTGTCAATTTCTGCAAAGCAACTAGCTGATGAACATCTGGAGTGACTCAGAGTGTACAGCTGTGGCCATGAGCACCGTCACACAAGGATGGCAATGGTTCTAGCAGAGATGGTTTTTACTGCCTATTTTTACATATAAAGAAGACTTTCTCCAAAGGAACTCATTTCACTGGAAAAAGAGAATTGGAAATTCAACCCTATGAGGATAGTCTAAAACAAGAGCTCTAAAACAAATTTTTTTTACTGATCTCTCTAAGTTTTGTCCCATTTGGTATCACATCAGCTCCATCAATTACAAGTTAACTATTTTGTTGCTTTTGACAATATACTAGAGTATAAATTTTTCTCTAATCTGATCCTGTTTAATCTGGGTCCCTCATCCCAGGTAGATTTTGAGGCTAGTCTTTGAGGTTTATTCTAACATCAAAAGGGCTCTGCTTATCTGTCTCTGTTCCTAGTTCTGTCTAGTAAAGTACTTGCCTTACAGTTAAAATATCCTCACAGTACAGTCATCTGCCTCTGAAGTGCTTGCAACCAAAATCTCTGTTGCTTCTGAGAGCATCATTAGATTTGAACTTCCCTACACTGTTCTTTGTAAAGTAATTTCTTCTGGGGAGAATTTCAGAGTGTGGTGCTCTTGTGACCTGACTTCCCTTACTGGACACCATTTCTGATCTCCCTTGTTCTTAATTAAGGAGAGCTATTGTTTTAAACAACCTCTGTAGGGTTGAACTGCCTATTCTTTTTTTTTTTTTTTTTTTTTTTTTTTTTCAGTGCAACGAGTTCCTTTGGGAAAAGCCTTGTACATTTTCCCCCTTATATACTGTCTCCCCCATCTCAGCTCACACCTGCCCCGAATCTCTGATCCGCCATGCCAGGCAATGAGCAGGTTAGAGTCTTTAATCTTCTGGGTTCTCTTCTCCCAGCACAGAGCCTCTCCCCTAGGAGAGAGCTGGGACCATGACAATCTATTACTAGTGAACTGCTGTTCCTCTAGATGGAGACTACGACAGAGCTTCTGTAGTTTAGAGCTTCTCTACCCCAAAGTAAACAGAGTGCAGCCTCTTCCTATGGATTGGGGCTGGATTGAAGGAGGGAGCCCCTGGAATGTTGGCCATGTTCCTCTTCAAACTGGCGTGGAAGGGTTGAGAAGTACAGGAAGCTCAATCTGCCTGCTGAGAGGATGCCATCCTTGGTTGAGTGCAGAGAGGAGAGCCAGCCTTCCCTCATCTGCATCTGCCCTGAAGACTGCTTCCTTCAAGTTGAGCAAGGTGGAGATATTGCACAGAGAGTACAGCAAGGCACACATGTCCCGAGCCCTTGCTGTTCTGACTGGACAGCAGTAGACTGTCTTGAATAATGACCTCTTTCTTTTTTTTTTTTCCTTCCTTCCTTCCTTCCTTCCTTCCTTCCTTCCTTCCTTCCTTCCTTCCTTCCTTTGAACTGGGGATTGAATCCAGAGGCATTCTACTTCCAAGCTATATCCCCAACACTATTTTATATTTTATTTCAAAATAAGGTCTCACTAAGTTACTGAAGGGCTCTCTCAGTGTCTGAGGCTGGCCTCTAACCGGTGATCCTCCTGTCTCAGCCTCCCAAGTGCTGGGATTGCAGCTGTGTGTATATTCCACATGCACAGTGGAATAATGGCCCGCCCGACACTGCTGCAATCTTCAGAGACTTTCCCTCTCTGTTTGTTCTTCTACAGTTTGAGTCCTTTTGCTTGCTTCCCTGGGGAGCATGTCTCACAGGACTCCTCAAGCTGTGTTCTGGCGGTCATCACTCTCCCATCTGAACACGACAAAAGCGAGTTTAAACGTATGCTTCTAAAAATTCATGTTACTTTACTAGTCACTTAGCATTTCATTTCTTGTTCTCTGGCAGATTGATACATACAACTGCCCTTGGGGATTGTTTCTCGAGGCTGATACATACAACTTATTGTGGAGATTGTTTCTTGAGTATTATGTGTCAGTTGACAGTGGTCCATCATGCCAGAAGTGCAGTGTGTAGTAATAGACTCCTGAAAGACTGCACTATGGTTTCATTCAAGGCATACAGTGTAATTTTTTTTAGATGTAATGTGAATTATCTATGAGATGTCAGGGAGATGTGAATCTTGAAACATGTCACAAAGAAGAGAACAGCCCACTTCTGTCTTTAGATGTTGAATGAAGACTGGGATGCCCTAAATTGATGCATTCATTATAAATTCTGGGAGGTGATAACACAAGGGGAGGCATGCTGGGGAGGAAGAATAGGGGATCGAGACTGGAAGAGCCTTGGGATTTGATGCTCTTTGACTATTCCTAAATGCCCCTGAACTTGATATAGGATAGAATACACCACCATTGAATAAGCCAATAGTTTGGGATTTGTATATTATTTGTACCCAAAACATCTTGATAAAAGAGAAGAAATGTCACTTTCAGAATATGCATGGTGAATGGAATCAGAATGGCTATGAAAGAGAAAATAGGTCTTAAATATGTGGAAAATGAATTAGAGGAGAATCCACAAAAGTAGAGGACAGAGCTCACCAGGCTTCTGACGATATGACAAGCAATCCTGTCCTTATCAAAAGGACAAAAAATCCTAATTGGAGGATTTAGCACAGAAGAGGGTAATGAGATTTACATTTTGGCTGTATTCTTCTGGCAGGAATACAGAAATGTATTTACAATATAGAAGGTGTTCATACAGTTGAGGGTAGGGAACAGAAGAGAGACACAACTGTAACTGTGACTTTGAAATAGGCAGAAATGCGGAAGAGATGTTTAAACAGTAAACACAAAGGGCTTCTGATGGGTTGGATTAATGGAGTGGACCTGGAATGATGTCAAGAATGAAGTCTATGTTTTGTTCTTGCAGGGGAATAAATAGTGATGCTGTTCATTAAAAGAGGAACTCTTGGATGAAGACCAGCACTGGGAGTGTGAGTTTAGTGAAGAGTTCAGGGAAGGGATCCATGCAAAGGTCTGGCTAGATATAGGTTGCCTATCTCCAGGTGACAATCAAAGGGCTGAGTGAGGATGAGGTGGCCAAGGACCTGGGGCTGGCTTCATAAAGAAGGAAGAGACAAGAGAAGAAACAGTAAGAAACATAGAAGGAAAACCAGAAGATTGCTGTGTTAGGTAATGCAAGCAAATGAACCCGCAAACATACTTTAGAAAGAATTGGAGGAATATTGACATCACACTGGTTCATGTTATGAGAGGTTAAATTAGAAAAAAAAAATGTCAGTCCCATTATATTTGTTTATTTAATTTTTTTTGAGGTACTGGGGATTGAACTCGGGGGCATTCCACCTCCGAGCCATACCCCCAGCCCTATTTTTTATTCTTTATTTTGAAACTGGGTCTCACTAAGTTGTGGAGGGCCTCACTAGGTAGCTGAGACTGGCCGTGAACCTGGATCCTCCGGTCTCAACCTCCCAAAGTCCCATTATATTTATTTTTGTGAGTATCATTGATTGCATTAATAGATGTTAATTCAGTGGACTAATGAGGAGGGATTGGAATGCCTTGAAGAGCAGGTAGGAATTTGGAAGCAGAGAAGTAAACAATTTAATCTGGCTAAATTCTAGAATTTCCAAATCTACAATTCATCATTAGAGTAAAAGATGCTTCTGTGTTATTGTCTGAAAAACAGAAAGTAAATGTGAGGCAAAAAACAATTAAGTATCTATCGCATTGCCAAAAATGTACATGCTATCTAAAATTAGTCCTAAATATTTTAATATGAAACAACAAAAATCCACTATATATATATATATATATATATATATATATATATATATATATATCCTTTCCCTAGAAATGACCGTAGCATGAGACTCGGCAGTTAAGACAATCTGGAAGATAGTAGAACTCTCATGCTGGTCACTTGTGGGGATTTCATGGGATTATTTATCACATGATCAAATGAAAACACAACTGAATCATGAAAGCTCACGTCTGGCTCTGAGTGTGCACCACCGCACAACTGTTATAGCACCTCCTAAAATAGCCCTGTCCAGGGTTCTGCGAGCAATCTGTACCCCTGCCAGAACTTATTTGGAAAATATGGTTTTAATAAACAATACACTGTTTCTCCTCTTAGACTACAACTAAAATCCACTGAAAACCAGCTGGACTATGATGACTTTTTCACTGTTTGGGGGTATTTTATCAAGTGAAAATGATTTTCTTTGTAGACCATAAATGAAGATTGGGGTTTTCCCAGTAGCTAGAGGAGTCTCGAACTCCAGGAATATTGGCAGGTGGTTGTTGGATTCAGTGAACTTGTGGGTGGTCAGTCGTGAACTCTCTGTCTTTCAGATCAGGGAGAAAAGTGACGACTGCCCTGGTTCACAATGGGGTGAAACCATTCCAGTTATTCTCAAGTCAGCCATTGTGTGTGCAAAGTTTCTGGGCATCTTTTTTGTGATGCGAGTCACGTGCTTGTACATCTAGCCAAACTCACCTTGTGGGAATTTTGCACTGCTGAAGTTTTTGTGTGAATCTAGACTCTGCTGGGTTAATTTTTATATATGGCTTTTAAAAATGCTACACAATCCCAATCTCTCTGGTTTAACACCAATAGCAACAAACTTTTTTTTTTTTTTTTGGAACACTTTATTGCCAAGAATTCATTTCTTACAGTTACATTCCAAGCCAAGCTGTGACTATCAAATCAAAAGAGAAAACAGAACATATAAGAAGCAGTAAAAATTTTTTAGTTGAGAACCTGACTTTATAAGTTGAAAGCCATTTTATGTTTATAAGCTATATAACACTGGTAGCTACTTAATCTCCCTTTTTAAAATTTTTTCTTATTTATGAAGTATGAGTAATAATTATAGCAATAACACATGAATGTTGTGGAGAAAAATGTATTGATAGTTGAAAGAGGATAAAATAATTAATTGAATGTAGTAAGGACATAATACATTTTATATTTTATTATATATCTGTTGAAGGATAAATGGGCTTTATTTTTTAGAGAGTAAAAAATTTTGATTCCTTAATGTTGTTTTTGTTTTTTTTTTAAATGCTGGGGTACTGAGTACTGAACCAGGGCTTCTACCTCTGAGCTACTCCCTACAGCCCCTATTTTATTTTTTTAATTTTGAAACAAAGTTTCACTAATTTGCAGAAGGCCTAAGTTGCTATGGCTGGACTTGAATCTGTGATCCTCCTGTCTCAGCCTCCTAAGTAACTTCTTGAGATAGCGTGTGTGTGTGTGTGTGTGTGTGTGTGTGTGTTTGCTAATGTGCAACAGATATAGAAGAAGCTTATTTTTGTTGTATTCAGATTGGATAAAAGCTCAGCATTGAAGATAATGTATAAGTAAAGAGAAATTCTAAATGAAAGTTTCTCAAAGGCATCCAACATATCTTCCCCTAGCATTTACAACTCTCTCGGCAAATATATCTTATAAAGCTCTTCCTGTATTAAAAAAAAAAAAGTGAAAAGTTAAATTTAAAATATATCCCCCAAATGTGTAGGCCCATGTGAAATATAAGGATTAATCAATAATACTTTAAAATAGTGATTGAAAAGATCCTTAAATATTTTATATTCAGTGGATCAGGGAAGAATCTTCTAGTGCCAAGGTTCCATCTCTCCCTGTCCCAGTTCAAGAGTTACTGCTCTGTGCTCTACATTGTCAAACGTGTTGCTGGCAGCTGGCTAAACTCATCCTCCCTACCATGGATGTCAGGGCTGTTGTTTCCAGGATGCCTTTACTCTTCCAGTACCCAAGTGCATGAAAGAATTCAGATCCTCTTGCTTTTACTAGTAACCTAGTAACCTTGATTTAACACTGTTTTCATTATTACTCATAGGGATATTTTATCCTTCACATAGTCAGCGATTAACAGCTTCTGTTGGCTCTCAGAGACTGTGAGACTGTTTAGTTGATGATTCCTACAAATGCAGGTCTTAACCAGAGCACTTAGGAAAACATGAATGATAATTTGCTTTGTCATTTTGTTAAATTTGCCATCTTGAGTATTATAGGATAAATGTGGAACAATATATCTTCCAATTATGATTGCTCTTGAACTGTTTTGGCCAGAATCACTACATTCTTACCATGTGATTTCTCTTCAAGTAGCCACAAATCTGCCTTCTACACAGGGTCAATGAGATGAACAGTCAAGGGTTCCTTGGGCACAACGTCCCACCGATGTTAGGGACTGTCTCAACTGAATCATGAGGGGTTAGCATTCAGAAGTGTCTATTGATATTATAGAGCAACTTTCTTAAAAGAATTCAGAGAAGAATGGCAAGGCTACCCCTCAAGGGTTGCCTGGCATATGGAAGCAGGAGGGATAGAGGCCTGACTGTCCTGCACGCCTAGGTCTGGGAGTTTTTACAAGATGCAAAGTCCCTGCCTCCGCCCAACTGCCTTTGTGTGCTATATACTGGAGCCAGCATCATGCTCAGAACAAAGGCAGGTGAGAGCTGTTACCCAGGTCTCAGAGGGCTCAAGACCACAGGTCATCAATGGAACACTGGTAGCTAAGAGTGCCTAATCCTTCCTGTGTCTTCTGCGAGTCACTTATAATTAGAAGGAAAGTAGACAATCTTGAGGTGCACACTTCCAGGTACTACAATTCATAGGAGTCCAGGGTTAGTCATGGAGCATCCTCCCCAGGTGGCACCCAGGCTCCATTAAGCCCCAGGCAATGGAGGAACATAGATCATGCCAAAACAGTCATCATAGAGCTCTGCCTTATCCTCTCTGTCCCCTCAATCTAAGACCAGGCAGGGTCCCATCCCACATCTTAGTCTTAGGAACAAGACTAGAGACCTACAGAGAAATAATTTATTGAGAAAATTCAAGGAGAAGAAAATTCATGAGGAAAGCCAAGTAAGGGTAGAGCTAAGATAATGTTGTAGAGAAAATTAGGAGGTATATGCAAGAAGAAAAGCTTCAAACCTTGTTCCTCAGTGATTCTGGTGTATGTTGAAGCCTGAGTACCATTGAAAAGTTTGTAGGGACTCCCAGCTTCAAATATTTGCATTCTTCCAACTAACACTCTCCAAAGAAAGAGATGCTCTTATAATGCCAATAAACATTTGAGTCATTTAAATTCCTCTCTGGTTCCATGCTTGACCAAGCAATTTCTGACTCCATTTGGTTTTTGTATCAGTTAAGAGGTCACAAATTGATTTAGCAAACATGTATAATTTAAACAGAATAAACAAAGAAAGGCTATTATAAAAGTGAAAAAAGGGTAAAAAAGAAAGAAAGGACGAAGGAAGGAAACAAACCAAAGGGCAGCTTAGAGAGATAGTTTAATTTAGCAGCACAATAACATTATAAAGGACCAAAGATTTTTCCCATGTTTACTCTTCAGTGCTCATCTTTTTTTCCCCTGTTTTGCAAACAAATGGTTGCAGCCTTGGGAGTATGACTATGAACAACAAAGGCATCCTTTCATATGTTTTTAAAAACTTCCACGGCTGACTTCCCAGCTGTCATTGGTCAGAATTGTATAGAAACCCAAGCCTGACAAAACTGCCACAAGGCTACCACGATACGGTTAAGTAATTAGGATTTGTCTCTCTTCTGTGTCTGGCAGGTGTGAAGCAATTATTAGGAAGCCTTTCTTGCAACAATTCCCTTTGTATACGTCTCGTGCTGGGTTGTGTTTTGGATATAGAATGTCCCTGGAATTCTATATCATGAAGGTTCTAGTGTCATCAGTGGGTGAATCCATTGTAATGGATTTACTGGGTGGTAACATGGATAGGTAGAGCATGACTGGACGGGTGGGTCACCTGGAGGTGTGGCCTTGGGGAGTATGCATGTGTCCATGGACACCTTTCATGGATCTCTGCTTCTGGTCCTCATGATATGAGAGCAGAAGCCTTGTTCGCTCTCTCTGCTTCCCTCTACCATGCTTTGAGCACTGTAGATGTAACCTGGCCTAAAATGACTGAACCCTCTGAAATCTCCAGAATGGTGAGCAAATCTTCCTTCCTCTAAGTTGTGCTTGTCATTGTCAGGTATTTGGGGGTCAATAACAGTAGTGAGAATGCTGACTTAAACATGCTGGTTCTGTTCCTCTTGCTGAATCTTGACTGAGGTACGCTGTTTGGTAAATATCCACTGAAATAAGTGTTATTTCTTGCAAATTACATTATAAGTACCTCCCCAAGTAACTCTTACCTCAACACATCACATAATCACATTCAAATTACGCACAGGAAAACCTCTTTCACATTAGTATAAATCATGCTGCTATAATGCATTTAGATGTAGCATGAAATGAAAAGTGCTTATATTAGTTAATCTATAAAATTAGACTTTTCACCCCAAAATATATTGCTGTCAGGTTCCTTTCCAGCTACATACTCACTCATTCATATGAAATAAACACTCACTAGATGCTTATAAACTCCACAACAAATGACAGTAAAAGATGAATTTCACATGACTTCAAATCAAACTGGCAAATAGGCTTACTGATGTTTGATTAAAATAATTTCATATTTCTTTCTTAGATTGAGATACAGTACTTTACACACAGGTGGAGCCTAATGAACATATATTCATTACTACAGAGTTGTATATTGATTTTGAAGTCTCAGCAATTCAGTGCTGGCAGCCAAAAAAGTATCTTTTGGATTTTCACTGAGCAAAGTTTATTACACCAAACTGCTAACAAAGAGCAACTATTATGTGCTTCATTTAATATTTATAATTTTGTCTGTAAGAGGGTTTCACTTCCATAATTTTAGTAAATATGTTTGTGAAGATAAATTAATATTAAAGAATGTCTTCCTGTGGTTCTTTTCTGTAACATAATGAAATTCATAATTATATATTAGTAAGAAATGACTGATAAAATCCACATGTGGTTGAATAAATAAATAAGTGAAGAAAGAAGAGAATAAATGCATGTCATTGAAAATGTTTACAAGTATATTGATTTAACTTTAAACAATTGTATCTAAAAGCATGGAAAGAATAATGACTAGAATAACTTTTGGAGATCACCAATTGGAAAAAATAAACAATAATAAGCCAGGAGTGGAGGTGCATAACTGTAATTGCAGTACTTGAGAGTATGAGACAGGAAGATCACAGGTTAAGACCAACCTCAGCAACTTAGCAAGACCCTCAGAAATATAATGAGGCCCTCTTTCAAAATAAAATAAAGTAAAATAAGACTGGGGTAGAGCTCAGGAGTACTATCCCCAATCCCTAGTAACACACACACACACACACACACACCAGTAATTGAAATTAATCAGTTGTTTTTTTAACTAATCAACTTTTGTAAATCATTAGATATCATCATCTAATCTTACTATACAAGTCATAAGTATCAAGAACGGAAGGACCAACTGAAGGTTTATGGCTGATGCTAAGCCAAGAATAACAGAGTAGAAAGGGGTCCTTTGTGTCTGTACTGTGGGGACATTATTTGATTTCTGGGATGAGGAGGAGGAGGAGGAGGAGGAGGAGGAGGACAAGGAAGAGGACAAGGAGAAGGACGAGGAGGGAGGGGAAGAAATAAAGTAAATGACTTTTGGAACTAGAAACCACTCCCAAATGAGGATTTTGTAAGGTAGCAAGTGGGAGTCCTTTGCATTGCTCAGTCTTTCCAGGCTCAAGTTAATAATTTAAGGCAGTTCTCTAGATCCTCGGGGAGAAGTGGATGAAGAGGAGAGTTAGAACCCAGTAATGAGGAAGCGCTCAGGGCTCTCAGAAATTGGTCCAGGTCTGTTCATGCACATCAGGCTGCCTTTCAGTAATGAGGAGGTCACATTTATGCTCTTTCCTCCAGATCTGTCCAAATCTGAATCATTTCCCAAGAGGTTCAATGGTAACTTTTCTGGCTTCACAGGATGAGAGAAGACAGAATCCCTGGATGATGGAATCTAATAACCATTTATCTAAGGTTGATTTGGGCCAGATTTAGAAGTTCTTACTCTTCTCATCAAGGTATAAAAAGCTTAGGGACTTTTGGCTACAGTTCACTATTTTTTTTCTTTAGCAAATGGTTATCATCATGTTTCAATGACCTTTTCTTAAACCTACTTATCTGCTTACATGTGAAATTGCTAGAACTGAAGGTTGCGAGTTTTCCAATCCATTTCTCAAGACTAGAATTATTCCCACTGCAACACAAATCAGAGTTTGCTTATGATCATCTAAACCTACCAAATTACACAATTGTTTTTTTCAATCCCATGATTATGATTTCTTTACATTCTTGTCTTCTCGACATTAGTTGGAAAAAAAGAAGAAAAATGACAACTTAATTTCTTCTCTTCTCCATTTAAGAAATGGAAGGCAGGTATAAAGAAATGCAATTGAATAAACGCAGTGTGGATTTGCTCGGTACCTTTAGGAAGTGTGGTCAAGTAATGCTCCATCCACTGACTCAGCTAACTTAGAGAGTGTGTAATATACACCTGGGACTATTGCAGGCACTGGGGACCTCGCTTACACAACAAAAACGCTGCCATTGCAAAATTATATAGTAGTGAGCAGTGGTAGAAAAATAGCTTGTAAGCAAAATGTGTTTCAGATAAAGATAACTAGAGTAGAGAAAATGAAACAGAACCATTACTAGTATTATTTTTAAGCTAAAAGTAATGCAAGAAAGTGCATATTGTGTGTGCGTGTGTGGGTATGGGTGTGGGTGTGTGTGTGCACACACATGTTGGGTAGGAAAAGGACCTAAGGAACCTTTCAAACTAAGCAGTCAGCAAAGCCCAAGTCAAGGGGATGATGACACATGAACTAATACAATCTCAGAATCAACAAAAGGATGACACAAGAACTAATACAACCTCAGAATCAATACCAAAATAATATGACATTGAAAATTTTTATTTAAAGTCTAATCAAGCCGGGTGTGGTGGCACACGCTTGTTACCCCAAAATTTGGGAGACTGAGACTGGAGGATATGTGTTCGCAGCCAGCCTCAGCTACCTAGTAGGGCACTCCGCAAGTTAGTGAGACCCTGTTTCAAAAATTAAAGAAGAAAAAATAGGGCTTGGGTGTAGCTCAGAGGTAGAATGCCCCTGAGTTCAATCCCCAGTACCGCAAAAAAAAAAAAAAAAGAATAAAAATAAATAAATAAAGTCTAATCAAATGTTTCCATCAATACTTGTAATAAAGTACATTACAAGCAAATGTCATGTGTAAAATGAAAGAACATCTTGAAATTTTGCTATATGTTCTGAGAGTTTATCAATACTCTTGAGTATATTAAGTGGATCACTAATATAATTTCGTAGGGCAATGGTATAAAATATTGTAATCTTTCTTTCTTTTTCTGTTTCTTTTCTTTTTGTGTGGTACTGGGGATTGAACACTCCCAAATGAATTTTATTTTTTTTTTTTTTATTTTTGAAATAGGATCTCATTAAGTTGCTGAGGCTGCTCTTGAACCTACGATCCTCCTGTCTCAGCCTCCCAAGTACTGGACGTGCACCCTCACGCCCAGCTCTCCTATTTCTTTGAATCATTTCTTTGCCATACATGGGGTCCAAATTATAAATCAATGAAAACACCCTGAAAATTGTAGGTTCATGAACCCCAAATGTCTGAAAAACAAGAATTTAGGATGAAATCTGTAGCAGGTAAACGTATGAATCTCTTGATTCCATGAGAATTGTAAATACTCCCCGAGGTCCAAGATATCTGATTCTTTAAAGAATGGTCTGAAGACTGAGTTGTTGAATTCTCTGAGACACTCTTACCTCGATATCCAGTAGCACGTGTCTGCAGGTTTGTAATTCTTGTCAGCAATCTCACCCAATTGTTTATTTTTGAAAATAAAAGAATTTTTCTATCATTTTAACTAGCTTTCTTGTCTCACTGCTAATCTGTCTTCTATATAGTTCATTTATTGATTTTTCAGAAATATAAATACAGTACAACATTAAATATTTAGAAAGACAAAAATTCTATGCTTTAAAGAGTTTTTAAAGACCCCTATTAACTGGCCAGTGCTTTTCAAAATATTTCCCTGAGGTGTCTCAAATTGCACCAGACATTGAACATACATGTCTGGGTGTAGGAATATTTCTTATTGCGCTATATTTTATATTCAGTGACATAAACATAAGTGTGCAATTCAACATATTTTGATGCATTTCTTCACCTGGTTAATTCAGACTCCTAAAAGATTTTGAAAACTTTCCTCACCTGGATACTCAGACTCCTATCAAAATATAGTCTATTTTTATCATTTGAGGGAGATCCTTTACGCTTCTTCCCAAATTCTACACTGAACTCTTCAGTCATCTGCTCTTTGGCGCTCAGCACAGTGTGACTGTAAGAGAACTTCAACTAAGTGTCTGACATCTATTATTATTATTATTATTATTATTATTATTATTATTATTATTGGTGCATTGTAATCATACATCTTGATGAAGTTCAGGGTGGTAGAGGCATCTTTTGAACATCTGAATAACATAAGGTTTTTGAAGCTCATCACTATTTGTGTCAATCAGCAACTTATTCTCTTGTTTGCTTTAATGTCCCAAGGATTATTCCCTATGTGGATATACAATGATTTGTACAGGTATTCTCCACAGTTAATGAATAGTTAATGTTTCCTATTTTGAGCAACTATGCATGTGGGTAACCTTGCTATGTGGGTAACCTTGTGTTTTTTATGGGAGTATATATGTTTTCATGTCCTCTTACATATGAAGGTATAAAATAGCATGGTGATAGTCTTTGAAAATATTTATTTTTAATTTTAAGAAAAACTAAGAGGCTAGCCTCTAGAATGATTCTATCATTTTGTTTTCCCATTACTTCTTTCCACATTTAGGTCAGTGTTGAGCGTTGTTATTCTTTCTAAAATCTAATAAGACTGTAGTGATACTATTATGGCATTATTCTGCATTTCTTTGATGACCAATGATACTAAAGACTTACTTGTTGATGTACTTTTTCAGCATTTATATATCTTTGTTGTGATTTATCATGGTGACTAGTTTTAATTTGGTTGTGTTTTTTATTATTGAGTTGTAGAAGTTCCTTGTGTATCATAGATACAAGGTGTTTAACTTATGAATTATAGATTGTTCGTCTGTAGCTTGTTTCTTGGATTCTCCAAATAAATTAATAAATAAATACATAAATAAAATTTCACCTACTCCGACTAAAAAGATATCCTTTTTAAAAGTCTTCTTACACTGTTTTATGTTCTTCGTGAATAGGCTACCACAAAATAATTTCTACGTATCTTGTGAGGTACTGGGTGAGGGTCAGGATTTTTTTTAATCCATCTCGAGAGCACATTCTTCTACCACCATGCTAGAAAGACTTTCACATACCTGTTTTATTATTTTGGTACTATCATTGCAAATAAATTAACCATATAACTCTGAGCCAATGTCTGGACTTCATTCTGTTCCATGAATCTATTTGTCTACCTTTCTGTCAATAAAGACCCTTGGTCTTGGTTTCCATAGATATGCATAAGGTTTTAACCTTAGATGATGTAACTCTTCCATCATTATTCTTTATCATTGTTCTTTTATCTATCCCAGGTACCTGGACATTACACACACATTTTATAATTAGCTTTTTTTTTTTTTTTTTTTTTTTTTTTGCGGTACTAGGGATTGAACTCAGGGGCATTCTACCTCCAAGCTATACCCCCAGCCCTATTTTTTATTCTTTATTTTGAAACAGGGTCTCACTAAGTTGCGGAGTGCCTCACTAGGTAGCTGAGGCTGGCCGCCAACCCGGATCCTCCGGTCTCATCCTCCCGAATGCTGGGATTACAAGTGTGCGCCACCACGCCCGGCTATAATTAGCTTTTTAATTTCTAAAATATTATGCTGAAATTTTGATTAGACTTGTATTGGATTTACAGATCAATTTAGGAGAATTATTAGCTTAAAAATAATAACCTCCCACCGGGCGTGGTGGCGCACGCTTGTAATCCCAGCATTCGGGAGGCTGAGACCGGAGAATCCGGGTTCGCGGCCAGCCTCAGCTACCTAGTGAGGCACTCCGCAACTTAGTGAGACTCGGTTTCAAAATAAAGAATAAAAAATAGGGCTGGGGGTATAGCTCGGAGGTAGAATGCCCCTGAGTTCAACCCCTAGTACCGCAAATAATAATAATAATAATAATAATAATAATAATAATAATAATAATAACCTCCCAATCTTTGTATAATTCTTACATATTTTATTAAATTTATACCCAACTGTTCTAGAATTTTTATAAAAAATATTGCTATACCTGAAAAAATAGTGCCATATCTGATATTTTAACTGAAATTTATGAACAGACATGCACTAACACACATAATTTTTATTGTCATTCTTTCTATTTGTTATATCTGATAGGAATGTTTCAAGCTACATGAGTATAGAATAAAATGCACTCTGATGAGAACTTTCTATTGTATACCTATCTCTATTTTATTAAAACCAGATGTCCCTGCTCTAATTTCTCATGTCCAATTTAAATACAAATGAAGTAAAGAGAATATTAAAAATATAACAATTTATATAAATATTATGAAATAGAAATCAAAGAAAGTGGTGATGGCAGGAGTAACTATCACTAATCAGACATGAGTAAATCTACCTTTTGTCATTTGGGAATTTGAATATGAGGCACCCAATGGAGATTTTACTGCTATAAATGAAGTTGGAAAAATTATAATGTTTCAGAAAAATACTATTCAATGTTTTTAGTATTCTTTTGCAAACCAAGACTAGTCTAATCTTACTCATGTAATAACTCAAGCCAGATGAATGTGATCATCTTTGTTCTTTATCATATACATTTATAGTTGGTTGATATTTTATTTGTACAACAATCTTTGATAGTAGCCAATAAATAACCCCACAGAGCACAGAAGATATTAAGGAGAAGGGAATCAATGAATAAATTAGAAATTGTATTAGACCATTTTCAATTGTTATAACAAAATACCGAAAGCTAGATTCTTTATAAAGAAAAGAGGTTTATGTAATTCAAAGTCCCGATTGTATAATGCTGGCTCTTGCAAAAGGCCCCCTGACTTTATCACATTATGTAGGAAATGGTTTGAGCAAATGCATAAAGGTAGGGAATATATATTTGAAGAATAACCAAGAGTCATCCATATAGCTTTTTCTAATGCAATCTGTCCAGAATTGAGACAGAAAAGGCAACACTTGCCTTTGAATCCCTGCTTAAACACTAACCCTAAGATCATATGTTCACTTAATGCTTCAGCTTTAATATGATAAAAGAGTGGCCATACAAATAATTATTTTATTATAATCTAAGGGTTACTTTACAGAGTAAGAAGAGGGACTGAACTCGACTTTTATGATACTTTTGTTTTTCAGGACAGACTTTTTTTAGAAAAGACAGCTAAGAAACTCTGTAAAGTAGGAAAGCTCAAAGAGGGATTTTCTTTCTGTCAATTTACCTTTGTAGGTGGCAATGTTAATGGTAAAATAGATAGCCAACATCAGAACCACCCACATGTTCAAATGCATCTAATTCCTTGGATTTTGAAAACTGAGGGAGCCCTGCTCGGTGCCTGATCTGCCTAATGCTTACAACTAAAATGGGGAGCTCCAAGCACAGTCGATTACTTCTGCTGTGCAGCGGATGGAGCTTGTGACCCCAGGAAAGGGGTCAGGATGCAAAGGAAGTGACCACTCTTAAAGGTTATCGGGAAAATGCAGGATTTGAAGGCAAAGCACAACAGTTCTGGGGCAATTCCATGGGAGTAGTGAGACTGTGCACTAAACTGGCTGTCAAGGACCAGCCAATCAATGCAATCAAATGACAGTGGCAACTATTGAGAAAGCCTCTCCTAGCCAGGAATGGCGGTGCATGCCTGTAATCCCAGTATTTGGAAGACTAAGACAGGAGGATTGCAGGTTCAAGGCCAGCCTCAACAATTTAGTGAGAACCTCAGCAACTTAGAGAGAGACTCTGTTTCAAAATAAAACAATAAGGCTGGGGATGTAGTTAAGAGGTTGAACTTCCCTGGGTTAAATCCCCAGCACCATACCATAATACACCATAACACACACACACACACACACACACACACACACACACACACACACACGAAAAGGCCTTTCCTTTTCACCAAGACCCACCATCAGAAGAACTAAATAGGCAATTTTTGACTATATGCAGCTGTTTGAGGACAAGTCTAGGCCCAGGAGAAATGCCTGTTGGATCTCTTACCTGGCTGCACTTGAGCCTTTCCATGGAAACAAATCAATGCAATATGCAGCACAAAATAGTAAGTCAGACTACAAAAATTATTGCATATTCTAGAATTTGGCAGGGAGAAGCCACATAGGTCCAGAAAATATTTATGCTGCCCAGTTGACAATATCTGACCTGTCTCTAATTCATCAGAAGACAGAAGGATGATTACTTTGAAACCATATTTGGGCTCAATGAGGAGGGATATAAAAGTGTGGGAAGGTATTCTAAGGATTGGGATAAGTTGCTAAAGTTGACAAAACAGGTATAAGAAATTACAGGAAAGACATTGCAGTGAGAACTCTTAAAATAGGCAGTTGTGGATTATATTGAAATTGCGGTTATTTAAAAAGATATAAGAAAAAAAAATCCAATCTTCCTTGGAGATAGAATTATCTAGAAAGCAAGGAAACACTAGAGAAGACCACTCTGGAGAATTTTCTGAATGCATTAAGTTCCACTCTTATGATATTTGACTTTGAGGCGATTTCTAATTTACCTACTAGGGTAGAAAAATAGCTCTAGAAGTGAGAAATAATTAAATTCAAGTGAATCCTTATTGATTTACAAAACTCCATGGAAAATAATATTGGATTTTGCTCAAAATAATGAGAAAACTCACATTTGGAAAGAAAATGAGAGTAATCATTGTTGTTTGCCACACAGTTCCCAAAAATCAATCTAAAGAAAGAGGAAATTATTAACCAGCAGAATGGCTTTGTCCTCTTTGAAGACGACTCTGGGTGGCAAGCCAGAATTTTACATGCATCAGTTTAGTTTGGAGGACTACACTTAACAACTGCTAGCTATTGCCTTGCTTTCTTAACTATGTTCTTCTGAAACTCCACCTCTGTCAAAAGTCCATCAAACTCTGATTTCCAAAAGCATGGTCTTTCTGAGTGTGCATTCATTACTTGGGGCCCCAAATATCTCTGCCCTTTAACAAACTCATGATTGGTATGTGAATCAAACTATAGCATCAACGTAATGGTCAGATAATTGAAGTTTATGTATGTGCAAAGGGGAAGGGGGCAGGGATTAGGAGAGCATAGCCCAGTTCCCTCTGAATGTTTTCTTGGAGCAATTTCATAGATTCTAGAGATACTAATAGAGCACATGAGAAGACCACCAGCTCTGCTACCTCCAGTGGCAGTTACTTACTTTTATGGAGACAATGCAGTCCTAACCAGGTCTAGTGATATGATTAGACTTCCTTGTTCCTGCTAACTTTGAGTTTGATAATCACAGAAGTTTATCAGAGGAAGAATGCCAGGAATCTGCGGACAGGTTTTCAAACCAGTAATGACCACCATAGTTAATGATTGACATCCCTTTTGACCAAACAGTATTAGGACTTCATATGAATGGGATTCCCCCTACTATTGATTTGAGTAGGAAGCAGAAATTGCCTTTTATTATGGAAGATCAGAATAGCAAGATCAGTTTTGCTTGGTCCTCAAGGCTGGTGCTGACGGAGGTTCTGAGAAAGGGATTTGCTTCCTTGATCTTTGCAGCTTCTTTGCAGTGGCTGACAGAGGCCCTTGACTTTTGCTTCTTTTCCAAAGCACATCCCCCTGTGTATTTCCGTAATCACATCATCTCGCCTCTGATCCTGATTTCTCAGATGTACCTCTATTATGTACCCTGGTGAGTACACTGGCCCACCCGGATAATCCAGTTCTAGCTCACGTACTAGAGAGCACATGTGAGATGACTCATACTTTCCCTTGAGTTACCTAGGTTTCTGTAGTTTCAATATTCTCCACTCACAAAATACACAAAATAGAGCATGAATGCAAAGCATACTTCATGGCAGACATTTGAGAATTACCTCACTGGAGAAGTGGGGTTGTTGAGGGAGGGGATTGGACATGAATTTTCTGCCATCTCTTTAATATTCAGGAGAGACATTGCTGTTAGCATGCTTCCTGGCCTGGCAGAAGAAACTAGGAGAATGAATCACAGCAGCTATTTCAAAAGAGTATTAACCACCTTCCTGTTAAAGTTTTTTTTTCCTTTTTTATTGTTATTTAGTTTCCAGTTAACTAGTCCTTTTTTTGAAATGGAGCATCAAAAGCTCGAAAATGACTTGATTGTACTTTGCACATCAGAGTTTTGGTAGGATTCCCACAGAACCTATGTTGCATGTACTTTATTTGTATGGGAAGAGCAGGACGTACATCTGGAAATGAACACAAGAATTTCTCATCAAATTCTGCAATCAGTGTAAGCAGACAACATTTTTGTGAGGTCAAAAATGGACTTGGAAGTCCATTATTTTGGCAATGGGTATTTAAAATGTCCAAGAGTTTTCCAGGCTAGGAAATTTGAGGCATCTTTACCTTATGAGGATACTTTCACCAGGTTCTTCGGTCTCCTTGTAGCCCTTGGTTAACTATTTAGTGGTGCTTAAGGGTGCAGATTAAACCCCTCCCCACATTTGACCCTGTGAATAATGCATTTTACTTCTTGGTCAGTGATTACAAAATTATCCTCTTGGTTTTTAGCCAGCATTTAATGCAAATCATAGAATCATTTCACACTAAGAGAACACAGAGGGATAAGACAGGAAAGGGTAGGTTCCTTCTCTTCTCTCACACTGTGGCAGAAGGAACCTACACAGATCCCCCACACTATTTTTATATACTTGTATTGGTGCAATGTAATTATAAATCCCAGTGAGTTACAAAATGATACAAACATAAAGGCACAGCATTTGCTGTGTTTCCTCTTGTATACCTGCTCCCTCCTCCTTCCCCATACACGCTAATGAGAATGAAAGTCAAACCTTGTGTGGACATAACCTTATCTGAAGTGTTTCCTTCCTCAATACTCATTTTTCCCTTCCCAACCCCTTTCCACTATTGTATTTTTTTTTATCTCCTCATTTGACTGAAGTTCCTTTTAATACCTTTTTTTTTTTTTATGGTACTAGGGATTGAACCCAGGGGCATTCTACCTCTGAGATACACCTCCAGCCCTATTTTATTCTTTATCTTTAAATAGGGTCTCACTGAGTTGCAGAGAGCCTCACTAAGTAGCTGAAGCTGGTCGTGAACCCAGATCCTCCAGTCTCGGCCTCCCAAGTACTAGGATTACAAGCATGAGCCACCACGCCCAGCTGATTCCTATTTTTGTTCCAGCTTTCTCATATGAGAGAAAACAAATGACCCTTGACTTTCTGAGACTGGCTAATCTCACTTAGCATAATATTCCCTAGTTGCATCCATTTTCTTGCAAATGATATAATTGTGTTTTTCTCTAAGTAAAATTCTATTGTGTGCATATACCATGTTTTTGTTAGCCCTTAGTCTGTTGATGGACACCTAGTTTAGTTCCAGAATTTGAGTATTGAGAACTGTGCTGCTATAAACATGGATATACATGTGTCACTATAATATTGTTATTTCACTTCTTTTACAAAGATACCTGGAGTGGCAGAGCTAGATCATATGGTGGACCCATTCCCAATTTTCTGAGGACTCTCCACACCGATCCCCATAGTGACTTTATTAATTTGCAATCCTACCAATAGTGTAGAGGAGTTCCTTTTTTATAATTTGGCTTATACACTGTTGATGAGACTGTAAATTAGTATGACCACTTTGGACATCAGTGTGGAGGTTCCTCAAATGACTAGGAATAGAATCACCAAATGACTCAGCCATACCATTCCTTGGTATCTTTCCAAGGCAATTGAAGTAGAATACTATAGTTATATATTCATGCCCATGACTATACCAGCACAATTTCCCCACACTGTTTAAAATGTTATTTTTCTCTCATATATTCTTCTATCCAAGCAACTATGTTTGATTTTAGCTCATTGACTAGGTTTATAGTGTGATTTGAAATGTTAATCATGGAACACAACCTGGGATAGGTCCAGGGTTTTAAAAAATCCTTGAAACATGTTCAATTTGAAAATGTTTAAATAAAATATAGTACAAAATGGTACATATAGTATTGAGCACTGAGTTTCACAAAACTACCACACCAGTGCTAGTTACTGATGCTGAATTTTTAGTAGCTTTAGAGTAAACTTGCCTACCAAAATTTGATCACTTTTAATTTTGAGAGGCAGAAAGAGTTTTTTAGCAGGAAAATTTCTGGATCTAAAACTATGTTAGGATCTTTCTGGATCTAAAATTATGTTAGGCCAATTAGAGCAAGCTGACTGTGGGGATATCTGTTAAAATTCTATTGTAATAATTTGAGCATAAAAACATTGTAGTACTACTATCCAGTGTGATCACTTTAGCATTGGAACAGAAAGACTTTGTAGGGTTTGAAGATATACTAGAAGTAAGATAATAAGAAAACCAAGGAGGACACAAAGTAGTTTGGGTCTTAAATAATGCTAGATGGGAGAATTGTGGTGCTTGTGGCAGACATGGAAAAATTAAGAAGAAAGTTATGTTTCTAATTCTAATTTTTATTTTATTTTATTTATTTATTTATTTATTTATTTATTTATTTATTTATTTATTTATTTTGCGGTACTGGGGATGGAACCCAGGGGCATTCTACCTCTGACTACAGCCTCAGTCCTATTTTTTATTCTTTATTTTGAAAAAGGGTCTCCCTAAGCTGCGGAGGGCCTCACTAAGCAGCTGAGGCTGGCGGCAAACCTGGATCCTCCAGTCTCAGCCTCCCAAATGCTGGGATTACAAGTGTGCGCCACCACGCCCAGCTCTAATTCTAATTTTTATTGCGTCAAAATGTAGTCATGAGCCCAAAGGAAATCTAGATGAAAGTATTAACCAGGAAGAAAGTTGAAGATGCTGGTATAATATATGGCAGACAGTACAGGGTTAGAAAACTGTATCTACTGGTATTTTTAATACCATATCTCCCCATATCCATCCTTGAGACAGTTTGTCATCTATGAACTATTTTCATATTGATTTCCAAATTATTCCTCAAGTCAATATGTTAAAAATTCATGGAAACCTCCTTGGACTCTAGTGTATGATGATCTTTTTGGTTATAAATGTTAGGGGACTAATTTTCTACTTTTTATATTCTCTTACGTTGTTGATTTTTTTTTTTTTTTTTTTAGAATAACAGCACTGCAAACTTTTGAAAACAATGCCAAATCTTAACTTCTCTCTATCATAATTCATGGTCCCACTCTTTCTGATGAATGAGAAAACAGCATAGTATATTAACTTACTAACAAGATTAATCTTCATGAAGTACATTCTTGCCATCTAATTGACTATTAATTTTTAACATTCTCAATAATTTAAACTTTCCATTTTAATAAATAATACCTGATGTGATATAAACACTAACCAGATAGTAATATCAAATACCATTGTTATATATAAAATAGTATTTTCATTGTACTATAGGTTGATTATTGAGGCAAACATTACGGAATTTATGAAGAATGTTGTTACCAAATTTATGAAGAATACTGTTACCAAGTGAAAATAAGCATCATAATTAATCACTTTTATTTAAAGCAAAAATTCTGTGAAGGGTTCCTAATTACTGGTGCCCTTCTGGCTAGGATGAAAAAATGAGTTGGGAACATTTGGCATCAAACTCCAAAAAAAAAAAAAAAAGCCAGCCAGAAAATAAAGAATGTCAGTCATTAAAATGGAACAAAAAGTAGGGAAAAATAAATACTACCAAGACTAAGACTAGATCGGAAAATATCTTAGCCAATTAAAGTCTCCATGGAGACAGCAGGTCTCGGAAAATTTATAAGTTTTGATTTGGATAGACTAGGATACAGACCACAGGTGGCTGTCATTTTTTAAAAGCATATATTAAAATATAAGATATTACTGATTTTGATAAATGAGTAGTTTTCATCTAATATCTAAATAGCTACATTGACATAGGAATAGCTCTATTAACATGGGGTGTACAGTAACTTCAGTCTTCTGTAAGGATTCATACCAAATATTCTTCTTAGAAATATATGTGTGGAAATATTGATATGAATATATTTGGTTAGTGAGTAACCTCTACTATAATGTAATCTTTGTTTAGTCTTGTGACTAGGTAACAAATTGTTGGACATTGATCTCACATTGATCAATTACATACATAGGTAAAATACATCATCTGTTCTTCATAAAAAAAAAATCTAATCATTATTCAACGGCATATTTTCAATATTTTTGTTTGATTTAATTTTGAACAGACAGATAGGATATGGTGAGTTATTTTGGTACATGTATACATTGTACAGGAATCAACTCAAGTTACTTAGGTTGGACATCATCTTAAATATTTATCATGATAAGAACTTTGAAAATCTTCTCTGTTTTTTTTTTTTTTTTTTTTCAGTACTGGGGATTGAACTCAGGGGCATTCTACCTCCGAGCTATACCCCCAGCCCTATTTTTTATTCTTTATTTTTAAGACAAGGTCTCACTAAGTTGCAGAGGGCCTCACTAAGTAGCTAAGGCTGGCCGCAAACCCGGATCCTCCTGTCTCAGCCTCCCAAGTACTGGAATTACAAGTGTGCGTCTCCACGCCCTATTCAAAATCCTCTCTTCTAACTAGTGTGTGTGTGTGTGTGTGTGTGTGTGTGTGTGTGTGTGTGTGTGTATGTGTGTGTGTGTGTGTGTGAGAGAGAGAGAGACAGAGAGAGAGAGAGAGAGAGAGAGAGAGACAGAGAGACAGAGAGACAGAGAGACAGAGAGACAGAGAGACAGAGACTATGGATTAATCCCAGGAGCATTCTACCTCTGAGTTTCACCTCTAGCCATATTTTATTTTGAAACCAGGTCTCACTAAATTGAGGAGGGTCTCACTAAGTTGCTGAGACTAGCCACAAACCAGAGGTCCTTCTATCTCAGCTTCCCAAGTACTGAGATTACAGGTGTGCACCACAATGCCCGACTTCTTCAAACTCTATTGATGTACAATTTTGAAAGAACAACTTCTTGCCAATTACCTTCCTCATAAGTAATACCATTCAAAGAAGGACATTTGGAAACAGCTACACCGTGGTCCGAGAACTGCCATCAGCTGTCATCTCTTCAGCATGTTAAGTAAAGGTGACAAAGAAAAACCTTAGCTTGCTATATTATTAGCAAAAATGTCAATTCGTTGAATATGAGTGTAAATGGCTACAGGCAGTTAATACTGTAACATCTGGATCTAATGAAGAAATCCAGAGCCAAGAACACTTGGTGAGTTTAAATGAGGCTATTCATCTGTTTTTGAACAGATTTCCCACTCTTAGTCCCAAATGCAAGGTAAGCAGTGTTTGATTAAGATATTACTTTTAAACTGTGTCAGTTAAACCACCATAATTTTCTGTGACCTAATAAAGAAATGCATGAAGAACAATATTGACTCTTCAGGAGTTATATAATAATGCCTGAATCTCCAGTGGCTTTAATTTACAATGCAAATTGTTCCTACCTGTTAAAGATTTTATGCTTGTTCATTATTACTAGATAACAATGCTTAAAATTGAAGCTTGTTTAATTGCATAAAATTTCACAAAAATCTCTGGTCAAAATGTACTTTCCAGAGCTATGAATTCAATTAAAATTATAGTGAAAAAGTGGCCAATTTCAGTTTTTAGTAGTAAAATTGGCTAACAATTATGAAGATGCAAACTCAAAAATAGTAGCCTATTATGTAGTGAGCTGTTCAAACATGAGTATTATCTGATTCATATTTTCTTAGAGATACATTTCTTTATGAAACTTCAATTTAACTATGACACTACTGATTTTATAAATGAGTACAGCTTCCATATAATATCATCTAAATAGCACTCAATTAGGCTACCGTTTGGTTTTCCTTACCATAGAAGGCTAGCCAGCAGCCGCAGTTAAAACACCACTCCTGAGAAGCAGGAATCACTGCAGGTGCTGAATCCAGGCAACTTGCAAATGTTAGCTGGCACAAGCTGTATGAAGCGAAAAACATTTTTAGACACAAGTGTATTTTTTTCTCATAGTCAAGGGAAAAATGATCTATCTAAAGATCTACGGACTTTCTGTTAATATTGACGCATTAGATGCTATAGTTTCTATCACGCTTTCAACAATTTCTTACACATCAAGATAGCCTCACTTTGTCATCATTTATATGTCAGGAACAGGAACATCTGCCAAATGAGAAACACAGAACAAAAGGAGACAGAACTCAATTGATCCGAAGGGGATAAGACGGATACTGAGGAAACGGCTGGTTCTGTGTTGCAATTCTGTGTTCCGAGTCATAGTACTAAAAATGCATGATGACTTTTTAAAGCCATCCGAATGTCAAGGGATGTTAAGCATGAGCGAAATGACTTCCCAAACTACCAGTTCCTGGTGCTGGACTGACGGATGATCAAGGTACTGTCACAGTCAAACTCACTGGAGAAAATTCAAAAACAAAACCCACAGCTTCGCCGAGCTTGCCACCACTTCCACTGAAATCATTTGAACTCTTAACTCTAACAGCCAAATTTTAATTTATTTATTTTGGAAGCCAGCCATGAGTCATTTAAAGTTGCCTTTAAGTGGACGTTAGTGAAACTGCTGAGTGGTTTACAATGTAAAACTAGGCATTTGGGCAGGATTTTTTTTACCCTTATTAATTTAGAGCTGTCTGCTAATTAGAGTCTACGTGACACGGCATAATGAACCCTAGAGAGAGTTCAGCAACCACAGACTTTTAAACCTATTTACCTTTACCAGCAATATTTCCTTTAGAGACACAGCCAGACAACCAGTTCTCAAAGCTGAGTCAGTTCTTTCTGGCCTGGTCAGTCTGTGTGCAATGCTAAGTAAGCACTGAACTTCAAGATGGGCTCAGCCTCTGGCCGGTACAGATCAAAGGCCCTGGGAACAGACGCAGAGCATTTCTAAAACTCTCCGGTCACTTTGCTTTTTAACACATAGCATCTTGCTGGGTGTGGTGGCACTTGCCTCTAATCCCAGTACTTGAGAGGTTGAGACAGGAGAATTTCAGGTTCAAGACCAGCCTCAGCAATGTAGTGAGACCCTCAGCAACTTTGTGAGACCCTGTTTCAAAATTAAATATATAAATAAATAAATAAATAAATAAATAAATAAATAAATAAAATAAAAAGGCCTGGGATGTAGCTCAGTGGTAGAATGCCCCTGAGTTCAATCCCTAGTACCAAAAACAAAAATAAAATCATATTTAGCCTCTTCTAGAATGGATCTCATTTTAAATTATGCTTACACTTAACTCTATCACCTGAATTAACTGACATGATTAAAATGTAATGAATTTTTTATTCCTTAATTTGAGAAAGGTAGCACATTGGAATAAAACTCTTGAGTCAAGCTAATGGGAAAATGCTACATCTTTTGCAGGGAGAGAGCTATAGGAAATGGCAGGAAAGCAGGCTGGCGTGAGGACTTGGGGTACAGGAAAATGACTCGTTTGATGTAGGCATTGCAAGACAAGCAGAATGAAGGGTGGTGATTGCTTTATAACAAGTTATGACCATTGCTACCTGGAGTCCCCGAGTGCCTCCAGTCACTGGTTTTCCAAGTAAGTGTTCAGTGTATATCATCCCTCACACATCTCCCCCACTACACACACACACACACACACAATTTAAAACTCCAAACTTCAGTTGAAACTACCTCTGTCTTCAAAGTGAGCAAGTAGATTTAAAACTACTTGAATAAAACACATGTTTGTTTGTTTGTTTTTTTCCTACTCTTTCAATCACATTTCCATTTCATACCAATGGCTTGAACTGTAAATCCCAGTCATGATTCCAATACAACTCATGGTTGTGTGTTGCCCTGGTCTAAAACTTAACAGGTGAATGGGGCTCTGCTATAATTAAGAGGCTGCATAGAGCATATAATAAACTAGAGAGAGAAACAATGCTGATTTCTTGATGTGTCTTATTTCTTCAGCCGTTTCTCGTTAGCAGTGAACTTTAATGATAGCATTTCATGTCTGATTTGTTCTTTTGCAGCAAGGCTCAGATATACCAAGATAGTTTGCTTGTAAGCATCAGTGCAAGAAGAATTTCATTAACGTGTACAGTTATACAAACTGCATAAGTGCCTTGGAGGTCATAAAGAGAGTATAAAACACGAGATCTACCCTCATCAGAGTTCCAGGCACCTCCCAAGGAGATGACACCTACGAGCAGGAAACACACAGCTCTGCACATGGGACCTTTCTCTAACCTCTGCAGAGGAGTGCTATTGAAAGGCTGAGAAGCTCAGACAATTCATACCTGTGGGTGATGACGCAGGGGAAGGTCCATGGGAAATAGACCAGGGGATGGTACATGTAGGAAATACAAGTTGCAAATGTTTTTCAAAAACGAATAAGCAGCACACAGGATCTTGTATCTTAAAACTAAATGTAGTTTTATCTTAGAAGAGACAGAAGATAGAAATGGCCAAAGGTAGCAGTCACAGGATAACAGTTTGGCGGGGCTAAAAATGCTCTAAGAGGTGAAGATCCGAAGCATCAAAGAGGAAGAACTAGGCCACTAAGATGGAATAGCAAGCTCTGTAGAATAACATTCCGCAAACCCTAAGGTGACATGCGCTCCGGGATGCGGGGCCATCCCCCACTGAGGGCTAGTCGCATACCCCTTACACCTGCTGGCCTCTCTTCTAAATTACCATCGACTTCCCCATATGTGGCCAAAGACTCTGTGCCCAGGCTACTTCCCATCCGTTCCTGAGAAGGCTGATTATGAGCTGTGGAGTCAAGCCAGCATGGCTATGAGATTCCGATTTACATATGTCGTCCTTGATATTATTCATTCATTCCTGTGGGCCTTGGCTTCCCCATTTTTAAAATATAGTAGAACGAGTTTTAAAGGGTTTTGTTAGATGAGCTGACATATGTGAAAGATGAAATTCAGTTCTGGGAACAAAACAGGGGCTTTAATTCAATCTGTGTTTTAGGATCGTATTACTAATTGTAGAATCTTTGCCCAAATCTGAAATTCTACTGAGGAAAGTTGAATAGAGAGAGACACATGCAGGCAAACCCTTACACAAGGGCAAGATTGAAGTGATCTATACATGCATTTCTAGTTTCCGGACCTAGTCCAGAGAAGGATTTCAGTTCACTTGTGTGAGGATCAGATTAAACCCACTCAAGTTAAATGTAATTATCTGATACTTGCTGTCTTCTCCTTAGAATATTTCTGAGGTAAGAGGTTTTTGGCATTCAGACTGTGTGCTCTGGAGAAATACATGCTCCCATCAAGAGAACTCCTAGATGTGTCCTCCCACATCAGTCAGTGATGAGCTGCGACTCAGGACAAAGTTCCTTAGTGGATCCAACAAAATGAGACAAAAGTACGTTATGTGGGAGATACCAGGAACGGCATTTATGATGAAAGATAATTCCTCAATTTCTCCTTGCTTTCCCAGGACACTACAGCCTTACATCCATCACTTTTTGACATTCCATAAAGTGTTGGGAGATAATGTCCCAGGGGCAACTCTAATTTCTGTGCCTCCTATGACCAGAGACACAAATTGCTTTTGCTTTGAACCATTCCAAGAATTTCTATGCAGGAAACAACTTTGAAAAATAGAAATACCCCTGTCCCTTTACTCAGACAAAGGGCAAAGCATGGCTGTGTCTCTTTCTAGAAAGACTGAGATCTTTCAGCTGGTTGTTCATCTTAGACAATCCTCCCAACCACATATGTGGTTGTTATCCAGTCCGCGTCCCCTCCTGTCATCTTGCAGATACTCAGCCACAAGGATCTGATACAAGAAAATGTTCAAATGCTCACTACTGGTATTGCCAGGCATAATGAACGCCTTAGTCTCTTTTCCAAGAGTCTGTGCCTTCTGTCAGTACCTGTGACAGTACATCAAGCACTTTAGTATATAGAGTGCATTCTCTTAAAAAGCAATAGTGTCTGAAAAACTTAGTTGTGCTTATTTACAAATTATGAATGACTTTGTAATCCTTTATCATGTCATATGTCCTTAAGAATGAAATGTAATCTCATACAATTGTTCAATTAGGCAGTCACATAAATTTTGGATTAAGCAACTGTTTTTTATTAATTCATTGTGTATTAAAAGTCAAATCGTGGAACTAGAAAAGCTCTGTGATAGACAAAGGAAAATTTTTCTACTAATGATTAAGACAAAAACATACAGGAACTGAGGATGGTTGCGTAGCTTGTCTGATCTATTTACTACATTTATTTATATTTATTTACATTTATTACATTTGAAGAAACCTATTTATTACATTTATTTATTTTCATATTATTTTATTACATCTAAAATATTTTATTCTGCCTTCATTTTGTAACCATGAAAAAAGGGCCTGCTACAACACGCAGGTAAATGGAGCAAGAGAGAAAACAAGTACTTCTGCTGAAGAACAACCTAAAGAGAGAATCGCCACTACCTTCAATTAAGGAAGAATTTCTTAGTCAAAGCACAAAATAACCATAAATAAAAAGATTAATCAGTGTAACTTCACAAAATTAAAGTCTTCCTTCATCCAAAAAATATCATAGGGCGAGAAGACAAAGCATGATATAGGAAACGATGCTTACCTCACACATACCTAACGAAGGTCAGCAACATCATTATAAAGAATTCTAAGGAGCAATTATAGAGACAAGAACTTTTGCACGGTGAACAGCTTTGGAAACTAGAAATACCCTTTCCCTTTACTCAGACAAGGAGCAGCATGGCTGTGTCTCTTTCTCTAAGATTGAGATGTTACAGAAAGTACCTCAGCAGAAGCAGCAAACAGAAATAGTCCTAACATGTAAGCAGACCTTTAAGAACAGGAAAAGTCAAATGGTCAATAAGCATGTGAAAAGATGACTCACTTAATAATTTCAGAAACTAAAAATACGTTCATTAAAATCATCATATAGCCACCAAAAAAATAAATAAATAAATAATCATGCTTGATGTTGGAGAGCTAGAATATTACTGACTTTCATATACAAGTAGTGGTTGTTTCTGAGCAATCTACTGCAAAAAAAAAAAAAAAAAAAAAAAGCTGAGTGGCCGAAATCAACACCAAGGACTGTCTGGGTTTCGGGGTGTTGGAGCTGCAGCCTGGCTCAGCTGGGTCCTGGGTCTCTTCCAGGCTGCCCTAAGCTCATAGGTGTGTTGATACCTATGAGAGGGACCTGACCGGGGAGGGACCACTTCTAATACCACTCAAGGAATTCATTCTTTTGTAGCAGTAACTCCGAGGACCTCAGCTTGCTGGCTGCCACCCAGAGGCCTCCCTCATTCCTGAGAGGGGACAGTGGTCTTGCCACATGAGTGTCCTAACTTAGCCACTTGGTTGTGTTGGGGTTTTCATTCACCTCTAAGTAGTCTCTAATTTCTCTTGTGTTTCTTCTTTGGTTTATCTGTTGGTTGAAAGTTGTTTAAGAGTATGTTGGTTAAGAACACTTGGTATAAGACTACACTGTTGAATTTCTACAAATTTATGAATTTTCCAGTTTTATGTATGTTATTAATTTTTTACTCTGTTCCATGATGATTGGAGAAGAGATTTTGTGTGCTCTCTATATGTTTAAATCTGTTAAAACTTAGTTTTCAGCCAAGCGTGGTGTAGCACACTTGTAATCCCAGCATTTGGGAGGCTGAGGATTTGGGAGGATCCGGGTTCGCGGCCAGCCTCAACTACCTAGTGAGGCCCTCCGCAACTTAGTGAGACCCTGTTTCAAAATAAAGAATAAAAAATAGGGCTGGGGGTATAGCTCGGAGGTAGAATGCCCCTGAGTTCAATCCCCAGTACCACACACACAAAAAAACCCCTTAATTTTCAAACTACCATATGTTCTATCTTTAAAAATATGCTAAGTGCACCTAAAAAGAAGGTCTATGTTTGTGTGGGAAGGTACATTATTCTCTATAAGTCTGTTAACCCTACACCCTCTGCCTCGGTGTGTTAGAGCTACAGGTTTACTGGGTAAAGTCATCTGTCTCAATACTTACCTTCTTCCATTATTATTGTACACCTGTTTCCCCCTTTGATTCTATTGCTTTTTGCTTGACATTGCTTTACGATCTGTCATTAGGTGTGTAAATGTTCATGTTACTTTCTTGCTGAATTGGACCTTTTATTAATATATAAGGATTTTCCTTCTTGATCTCTTGTATTTTTTAACTTAAAGGCAATTTGTTCTAATGTCACAGTAGCCATAGCTGCTCTCCTTTGGTTGCAATTTTCATGGAATATTATTTTCCATCCTTTCCTTTTTTATATGCGTCATTGGGTCTAAGGTGATTCTCTTATAGAAGCAGGTAGCTGGACCATGACTTCCTATTCATTTTGTTCATCTCTGTCTTCTAATCAGAGAATTTAATCCATTTCCATTTAAAGTAATTTAAATTGTTTATTTATAAAGAGACTTAGCCAGGTATGGTGGCACATGCTTGTAATCTCAGTACTTGGGAGGCTGAGACAGGAGGATCATAGGTTAGTGGCCAGCCTCACCTACTTAATGAGGCCCTCTGAAATTTAGCGAGACCCTTTTTCAAAATAAAGAATAAAAAATAGGGCTGGGATGTAAAGCAGAGTTAGTACCCTCCTGGGTTTAATTCCCAGTACTGCAAAAAAAAAATAAAAATAAAAATAATAAAAATAAAAGTAAAAGTAAAAATAAGAATAAGTGGAGACTTACTTCTGACATTTCATCATTTGTTTTATATAAACCGTATTGCTTTCTGTATATCATCTTGTACATTGCTATGCTCTTTTGTGTTTAGCTGATATTTTTGTAGTGAAACATGTAAACTCTTTTCTCATTTTCTTTTATGTATATAGTAAATCCATTTTTTACTGTGGTTACCATGAGGCATGTGTTATATTTAACATCCTAAAGTGTTGCTCTAATTTGAGTTTATACCAGCTTAAATTTGGTAACACAAAAGCTGATCCTTCACTGCTTTGGTTCCGTATTTTTTGGTTGCAGATGGCACAAAATTGCATCTTTATACATTGAGTACCCAGAAGAATAAGCCAAACATTTGTATAAATGCATTATTCTCTAATTAATGTAGAAGACAAAATGTATAGTTATAAACCAAAGTTGGAATGATGCCAGATTTTAATTAATAATTTTAATGTATTAGTCTGTAATCTTGTAGAAAAAATTAAGTAGAGTTACAAACTGTTATTACAACAATATTAGATTTAGTAGTTAAGCATGTGTTTACCTTTACTGCAATCTTGGTTTCTTCACGTGGTTTTGAGTGACTGTGAAGTGTTATTTCTTTTGACCCTGTGGGACTCCCTTGAACATTTCTTAAAGAGTAAGTTTAAGCCATGTGTGGTGGCACATCCTTGTAATCCTAGCATTTGGGAGGCTGAGACCGGAGGATCCAGGTTCATGGCCAGCCTCAGCTACCCAGTGAGGCACTCCACAACTTAGTGAGATTCAGTTTCAAAATAAAGAATAAAAAATAGGGCTGGGGGTGTAGCTTAGAGGTAAAATGCCCCTGAGTTCAATCCCCAGTACTGCAAAAAAAAAAAAAAAAAAAAGAGTAAATTCAGTGGGAATATACTTCCTCAACTTTTATCTGAGCATGTCTTTATTTATTCCTCAATTTTGAGAGACAGTTTTTCTAGATAGAGTTTTTTTGGTTGGCAATTTTATTATTTTATTTTAAGATGTTGAATATATCAACTTTCTGCCTTCTGGCCCCCAAAGTCTTTGATGAAACATACATTGCTAATCTTATTGTGCATTTCTTGCATGTGATAAGCTGTTTTCTTTCTTTTTTTGGAAGGGGGGAGGGTCTTTTGGGAATTTGATTATAATGTGTTCTCAGAGTGGGTCTCTAAGTTCATTTTACTGAATTTCATTGAGATTCTTGGATATTTATGCTTATGTCTTCCATCATATTTGATAAGTTGTCAGATTATTTCTTCTAATATTCTCTCCATCATTCTGAGACTCCCTCAATGCATATGTTGGTCTAATTGATGGAACCAACTGACCTTTATTCTCTGTTCACTTCAGTATTTTATATTTCTGTTCATCAGGAGAGAATTCTATAATTTTCATGTACTATCCTCAAGCTTGTTGAAAGCCTGCTTAAATCCCTCTTTTTGAATCCCTCTAGTGCATTTTTAATTTCGGTTGTTGTGCTTTTTAGTTCCAGAAATATTATTTGTTTTTTTCTAGATTTTCTCTCTCTTTTTTGATATTTCATTGTTCACACATTGTCCTCTTCCCTTTCTTTTATCTTCGTTTTGGGGGGGGGGCATCTTTACTGCAGTAGTTTTTAAACTCTCTTTCTAATAGACTTACTCTCTGGTACTTTTCAGAGATTGTATCTGTTATTTTTCTTTACATTAAATGTACCACACTTTCCCAGCATTTTTTACACTTCTTAATTTTTGTTGAAAACTAGACATTGAGTCTAATAATGAGATAACTCAAAATCAGATTCTCCTCATTCCCTAGGGCTTGCTATTTTTATTATTTATTTATTTATTTATTTATTTATTTTTATTTGCTATAGCCAGACTGAAGCATCAACTTAAGCTCTTCTTGGATCATTTCTGAGTTTATCCCTGAGGAACTGTGATAAGTTTCTCATTTCCCCATATGCACAGTTGTTTTTGAATACCCTAATGTTGAATGCCTGGCTCTACAAAAAAGAAAAAGGAAAAGGAAGGGGGAGAGGCGCTGGCTTTTTTAATGACATAGAAATATCATCAGCTGAGACTGACTTACATCAGTGGAAAGAAGTGCAGAAAGAGTGACTGCCCGCCTCTTTGCCTGTACCTTCATAATCAGAAAGAGCAATCCCAGATCACAGCTTAGATCCCCGGCATTTGCAGAGCAAAAGTCCTTTTGCCCATTTTAGATCTGTTCAGCTATTTAGATCTGTTCAGCCACTCCAGGAACACACACAGAGATGGCTACTATCTGGCAATGAGCAGGGAAGGAGTAGCTACTACTATGTTAAGAGTTAAACTGATGGAATTAACTACAGTTTAATTTTCAAGTCTTCCTCTGGAAGTTTCTAGCCTTAAATAGACTGCCAAGTTCCAAAACAGATATAGCAGATATAGTCTGCCGAGGCAATGGTTGCTTAAATCAGAAGACAGATTCCTAATACTTCCTACTCTGCCATCTTCCCCAAATCATCTTTGTAGTAGGAAAATTTTGTTGCCTTGGTTTTTCAGAGATCAGTCACCATATCTCACTCATATAAGAAAGTGTTTTCAAGGTATTTTTTCCAAATAAAGATAGGCTGCTCAGAAAGAGATTTGAGATTACAACTGTTGGTATTATACAATCTCAAGTATCAGCTCTTAGAAGGCCTTCTTGCCCTTGGGAATCCACACTACATACCATGTCTGAGATATATTTTTAGGAATGACCACTGTCATTCCACAGATTCTTTCTTTAAGAACTTATAGTAGTAAAATTTAATATTAAATCAAACTCATTTTTCCTGAATGTGAATATGTTTATCTCATTCAGTCTATCTTTAATTTCTACTAAGCTTTGAGCTCTATCATTTGTAAATTCTACATTTTAACCCTCCACCCATCTTACCCTTCTTCTTTTGGTACTCAGCATTTCCTTACTTAACTTTCCAATTTAGTATTCAATGAGAATAAAATTTTGCTTCCTAAGATATAATCATTTCTGTCTTTTCATGTTTTGTACCTTTTTACCCTTTATTTTATAAGAAACATAATGCTTATGATATATTTTTATCCATATATTTACATTAAAAACAAAAGTTAGAGCATATGAATAGGACAGAGTCTAAACTTCTGAATTGTGATATATTTATTTAAGTACTTTTTATATTTGAAGTAAATGGCAAAATGAAAAACATAAACAAAGTATAGCTCCCTTTTAGAAACATACATGGCCATATATGTGCATGGACACACACACGTGCGTGCGCGCGCGCACACACACACACACACACACTTCACCTTATAAATAAATAAATTCAATTGACATCCTATTTGATTAGATCACAGTTAGTTTTTTCTTGGCCAATCTCCAGGGACAGTGGGTAGATATTAACAGATGGAGTGTGAATTTTCGGCCCTTACAATTTTATCTTGTAAAATGGATAAAAATAATACATTTTCTACTGCAAATTAAAAAATGAAATATAACCCAACAAAGTGGAATAAGCTGTCCCACATGTCAGAATTTTGAATGAATTTTGAATTTTAGCATTTTAATGCCATATAAGAGTGACAAACTTGCAACTATTCAAAAACACCCAGTTTCTTCCATGAGAAACTAACCCTGGCGATGGCAACTCCATTGAAGTCACCAATCCTTGGCTTCTTTCCGTAGTGAAAGGTGATTCAGTGGGTGATAACAAACTTGCTCTGTGAACATCTGGAACTCGACAACAGACTGATCCAGGTCTGATCACATTTCAGTTCTGAAGACGGAAGAGAAATTTGACCGGTCTCACTAACACATATCTTACTTCTGACTCATTTTAACAGCACTTCAAGTTTTTTACCACAATAAGTGACACCGAGGTGATCATAACATGAGAACAACATAACAAGAAGTTAATAAGGTATTTTCTTTGACTAAGAAAGTTACCTTATTCTTTTTCTACCTCATCTTTTATTTGATAACTGAAGCAAAATACAAATAAATATTATGAGTTTCATGATTTGCTACCATAGTTACAGAAATGTGGGTATCCAGAGGAATAGAAACATGCACAATGCATATTGCATGTATAAACATATGTATGTTGGCACATTTACCATTTCCAAAGTTCCTATAACAACTTTCTTAATTAAACTCAATGTCCATTAATAGTCACAAAATAGTTTAAAATGTGAAATAGTTTGTCACCAAATGGGTAGAGTTTACTTTAATCCAAGGAAAAAAATATTTGTCTTGTAAAAGCGCCATGAAAATAATGAAGTTCTAAATGTATGCCTTATCATAATTTTATTTTATTTATTTTTTTATTAATTGGTACATTGTAATCATACATCTTTGTTAGGCACAAACTGATAAAGGCATACATGCACACATTTCTCATTGAACCCCTTCCCCAATTGCTATCCCACTCCCTTGCCCTCCGTTCTTCTCAAGATCAGTTTAGTGATTGACTTTTATATATTTGTGAAAGTACATCATGTGCATTAGGGTGTCGTCCCCCCCATCCATCACCTTCAGTTAAGTCAACTTCTTTGTTTATGTAGGGTTTCTCCTTTTTCATCTGGAGTCTCTCTTATGACCCATCTTCTCCCTAGCATCCGCATATTAGGGAGAACATATGCTTTTTTATTTTTTGTGACTGACTAAGTCTCACTTAACATAATGTTTTCCAGTTCCATCCATTTCCCTGCAAATAACATGATTTTGTTCTTCTTTATGGCTGAGTAAAATTCCATTGTGTACATATCCCATAGTTTTCTAATCCATTCATTTGTCAATGGACATCTTGGCTGTTTCCATAGTTTGGCAATTGTGAATTGTGCAGCTATAAACATAGATACACATGTGTCTGCCTGATAGTTTGGTTTCCATTCTTTTGGGTAGATACCCAAAAGTGATATTGCTGGATCATATGGTAGGTTCATTCCCATTCATCTGAGGATCCTCCATACTGTTTTCCAAAGTGGTTAGGCTAATTTGCAATCCCACCAACAGGGTATTAGGGTTTCCACTTCTCCACACCCTTGTCAGCATTTGCTGTTGTTTATGTTCTTGATGATTGTCCTTCTGATTGGGGTTAGGTGAAATCTCAAAGAAGTTTTGATTTGCATCTCTCTGATTGCTAATGATGTGGAACATCTCCTAATACATTTATTGGCCATTTGTATTTCTGATTTTGTGAACTATTTAGATTCTTTGCCCATTTTTGATTCGGTTATTTGTTTTCTTAGCTGTGAGTTTCTTGAGTTCTCTATATATCCTAGATATTAGTCGTTTATCAGAAGAGTAGCTGGCAAAATTTTTCTTCCACTCTGTGGGCTAACTGTTGAGGTTCTTGATAGTTTCCTTTGCTGCAAGGAAGTTCTTCAGTTTAATGAAATCCCATGTATTGATCTTCCTTTGAGTTGCTTCTGCTTTGGGGGTCTTGTTAAGAAAGTTTTTACCTGTGCCTATGTGTTGAAGTGTTGGTCCTATGCCCTCCTCAAGTAGCTGCAAGGTCTGTGGCCTGACTTCCAGGTCTTTGATCCACCTTGATTTGAATCTTTTGCAGGGTGAGAAAGTGGGGTTTATTTCCATTTTCCTGCATATGGTTAACCAGTTTTGCCAACACCATTTGTTAAAGAGGCTATCTTTTTTACAGTGTATATTTTTGGTTCCTTTGTCAAAAATCAGTTGGCTCTAATCGGGTGGGTCTGTTTCTGAATCTTCTATTCTGCTCCATTGGTCTATATGTCTGTTTTTGTGCCAATACCATGCTGTTTTTATTACTGTGACTTTATAGTAGAGTTTGAAGTCAGGTATTGTGATCCCCCTGCATGGTTCTTGTAGCTAAGAACTACTTTGGCTATTCTGGGCTTTTTGTTGTTCCAGATGAATTTAAGGACTGATTTTTCTATGTCTGCGAGGAGTGACCTTGGTAATTTCAAGGGTATTGTATTGAATCTGTAGATCATTTTTGGGAGGATGACCATTTTGATGATATTTATTCTGCCTATCCAAGAGCATGGAAGATCTTCCCATCTTCTAAGGTCTTCATCTATTTCTTTTTTCAACTTTTTATAGTTTTCCTTATAGAGGTCATTTACCTCCTTGGTCGGGTTTATCCCTAAGTATTTTATTTTTCGGGGTGCCATTGTGAGTGGAATTGCTTTCTGGATTTCTTTTTCAGTGGATTTATGGTTGGCATACAGGAAAGCTTCTAATTTTTGAAGATTGATTTTGTATCCAGACACTTTGCTGAATTTGTTGATCAGTTCTATAAGTTTTTGGTTGACTTTGTTGGGTCTTCTAAGTATAGTATCATGTCATCTGCAGAAAGGGATAATTTTAGTTCTTCTTCCCCTATTTTTACTCTCTTGATTTCCTTCTCTTGCCTTATTGCTCTGGCTAGAGTCTCAAGTACTATATTGAACAGAAGAGATGATAATGAACATCCTTGTCTTGTTCCTGTTTTTAGTGGGAACTCTTGTAGTTTTTCTCCATTTAATATGATGTTGGCTGTGGACCTATTGTATATTGCCTTTATGATATTGAGGTATGTTCCTTTTATTCTGATTCTGTGCAGTGCTTTTAGAATGAATGGGTATTGAATCTTGTCAAATGCTTTTTCAGCATCAATTGAGATGATCATGTGATTTTTGTCTTTGATTCTGTTTATGTGGTGAATTACATGGGTTATTTTCCATATGTTGAACCAACTTTGCATCCCTGGGATGAACCCGACTTGGTCATGGTGTATAATTTTTTTGATGTGGATTTTTTTTTTTTTTTTTTTTGCTGTACTGGGGTTTGAACTCAGGGGCTTTCTACCTTTGAGCTACACCCCCAACCCTATTTTTTAATCCTTATTTTGAAACCAGGTCTCACTAAGTTGCGGAGTGCCTCACTAGGTAGCTGAGGCTGGCCGCAAACCTGGATCCTCTGGTCTCAGCCTCCCAAATGCTGGGATTACAAGTGTGCGCCACCACGCCCGGCTTGATGTGGATTTGAATGCACTTTGCTAGTATTTTATTTAGCAACTTTGCATCTAAGTTCATCAATGATATAGGCCTATAGTTTTCTTTTCTTGAGCTATCTTTATTTGACTTTGGTATTAATGTGATGTTGGCTTCATAGAATGTGTTTGGGAGAGTCCTGTTTCTATTTCATGGAATAATTTGAGGAATATTGGGATTAGCTCTTCTATAAATGTTTTATAAAATTAACTTGGAAAACCATCTGGTCCTGGGCTTTTGTTTGATGGTAAATTCTTTATTGCTGTTTCTATCTCTTTGATTGCTATTGGTCTGTTTAAGTTTTCTATATCTTCTTGACTCAGTTTAGGAAGGTTATATGTGTCTAGAAATTTTTCAATTTCTTCCAGATTTTCCATTTTGTTGGAGTGTAGTTTTCAAAGTAGTTTCTGACTATCCTCTGTATTTCCACACTGTCGGTGGTAATATCACCTTTTTCATCTCTTATTTTGGTAATTTGGGTTGATACTCTCTTTCTTTTGGTGAGGTTGGCTAATGTTTTATATATCTTGTTTATTTTTTCAAGAAACCAGCTTTTGGTTTTGCTGATTTTCTGTATTTTTTTTATTCTCTACTTCATTAATTTCTTCTCTGATTTTCATAATTTCCTATCTTCTACTGGCTTTGGGGTTAGACTGTTCTTGCTTTTCAAGGGCTTTGAGCTGTGTCATCAGATTATTTACTTTGTGATTTCTTTTTCTTCTTATGTGGGCACTCAGTGCTATAAATTTTCCTCTTAGTACTGCCTTCAAGGTGTCCCAGAGGTTTTGATATCTTCTGTTTCTGTTTTCGTTATTTTCTAGAAATTTTTTAATTTCTCCCCTTACTTCTTCTATGACCCATTCCTCATTCAGCAGTATGGTGTTAAGTTCCATGAGTTTACATGTTTACTCTGATTGATTGATTTCTAGTTTCATTCCATTGTGGTCTGAAAAGATGCTTGCTCTTGCAAGCTTTCTCTCAGTTTATAGATTTCTGATTTTTATTTTCTCTTTGTGAGTAATATCCTGTACTGAATTTCGGTTACTCTAGGGCTTCTTTTTCCCACTCCAATGGTGCCCTTGGTGGGTTTCAGGTATTGACTTCTAGGGTCTGTTTGTAGCTTCTGTTGTGGGGATCCATCTCAGAGTTGTGAGTAGGACAGATTGTGGCCTCTTTGTTTTTAGGCCTTGATTTGGGATGTATTGAGCTACTCCTTCTATCTAGTGGATTTATTAGAGGATTCTGGCAGTCAATGTAGAGTATTTAGGTGCAGTAGTATGAAATGGTCTTTATATGAGACAGGGAAAAAAGGAAAGAGAAAGAAAAGTGTTGAGAAGAGGTATATAGATAGGAGAGAGAGAGGAAGCTTGCAAAAGGGATGAGGAAGAGAGTCAACAACTGAGCAAAAAATAACATAGCAACCAATCATCTAATACAAACACTACAAAGCAATATAGAACAAAAACAGAGTAAGAACAAAATAAAGCAAAAAACAAAACAGGAAAACACACACACACACACACACACACACACACACAAGAACAAACAAACCAAAGCAAAACAAAAACAACAATAACAAAAACAAAACCCCTGCAGGATTGTAGGTACAGAGCCGAGTTGGCCTCTGCAGTCCTTTTGGATCTGCGTGGATATTTTCAGCTTTTAAAGGTCTGCTCACTATACTAGAGTCTCAAGCATGTTTCAGACAATCTTCTTTGCTCTTTCCATCAGTACAGGCATGGAGTTCCACTGGTGCCCCTACCGCTGCAAGCGTGTGTCTCTGAGCTCTCCACAGGACCTGTCCCTGTGCCTCTCTTGTCTATGTAGGCAGGGAGGACGTCACTGGGCCTGGACCTAGTGTAAGCCGAGACTCTGCGCTTTCCATAGGCCCTGTCTGAGTCTCTCTCTCTCTGCCTTTGCTGGTGGTGGGGGTGCAGGCTAAATGCCAGGCATTTTTCAGGGGGTCTGTAAAGTCTCTATGCCCTGTATGCTCTGGATTCCTCCCACACTTCTGCTCCTATCCAGTTGCTAGAGGGGCAAATGACTCAGCCTGTCCTTTGCACAGGCCCCCCTCCCCCGAGGGGAACTTACTGATCCATGCTCCTCTATGCCTGGTGGCTAGCTCAATGGCAGTAGCCACTCCGCAGTATGCACCATTGCCTCGCACATGACACGGTCTCCTTTGTTCTCCTTGGTGCTCTCTGGGCTCTGTTCAGCTGTTCTCACTGCTTCCTTCACTTTTTTGCTGCTTTGCTCTTCCTTCCTTCCATCAAGCAGCTGCTTTTGTGGCAGTCCCAATTCAAGCTCTGCAATGCAATTGATCATCTCTCTGGCTCTGGACGGAGAGGTGGGCTGGAGTGGCTCTACTGCTGGCTTAGGCTGGTTGTCCCGGGCACTCCAGTTGCTGTTGATTGTGCGGGAGTATGCCACCTGCAAAGGGTGTGGAGTTCTGGATTCACTTACTCCACATCTGGTCGCTGGGTATGTTGGAAGCCATTAGGTGTATTGGTGCTGGTAGCTGAGCATGCCTGGGTGGCTGGCTTAATGGCTGCTGCTGCTTCGAGGCATGAGCCTCTGCCAAGTGCACAGGCTCCTTTGCTCTCCCTGTTCCCCTTTCTGCATTCTTTTCAGCTGTGATTCAATGTTTGTTACTTTGTTCCCTTTTTTTGTTGCTTCTTTCTTCCTTCAGGAAGGAGCTTTTATGGTAGATTTGATTCGAGCTCACAGTGCCTGAGGAAAGGAGTTTCACTCAGACGCCATCTTGGGCTCCTTCCTCATAATTTTAAAAAGAGAAAATCTTCAACCCTTCAATTACAAATATCTTTTTACCTAAGAGATCATGCATAATGCTAAAAAAGAAACAGGTTGTGGGAAAAATAATGTGTATCTACTAAATATTTAAATGACATAATATTAATTCAGATACACTAAAGAAAAACCCAAAGGGCTCTGAGGTGCTGGGGTTTGTCTTCTCATGGAATTCACAATGTTTCCCAGTTCCCAGGTATTTGGCTGTCAGGGCCAGCCTTCCAACCCTGGATTAAAAACAACTTGTTCATTGTGTATAATGTTCTTGCTGTGGTTCTGAAAGCATATTGCTAATATTTTGCTTAGAATTTTTGCATCTATGTCATCAAGGATAATGGTTTTTAATTTTCTTTTCTTAAACTATTTTTATTCCATTTTGATATTAAGCTAATAATCAGTTCATGGAATGAGTTTGGAAGAATTCCATCTCTTTCTAATTCACAGAAAAACCTGCACAGGTTTGGATTTAGTTCTTCTACAAAAGTTTTGCGGAATTCAGCTAAAAACCATGCAATCAGAATAGACAGTTACATGAGAAAGAAGGTGCAAAATATTTGGAGTGTGAGCACATGGATTGGCTGGGATAGTTAAAACAGATTCAAAGGATCATGCATGCCCTTGGATTTAGTAATGACGTGAAATGAGTCAAGCCAAATTTATTTTTATCTCTCTTTATTAATGTTAGGTTGCATAGGTAAAGATCCAGAGTAGACAGTATTTTGAGTTGGACTAAAAATTTGTTTCACCCTAAGAATACTTGAAACTGAGAAAACGATGATTAAGGTATAAAAGTTATATAACTAAATAAGCCATAAAGCCCAGGACTTTGAAAGGACTGTTAATCATAAAATAATGTGTTTGTGGAGAATTAATGTGAGTCAAGAGCTATTGTATTTGGAAATATAGAAGCTATTGTATCTAAGACATGGTGTACACACCTGTAATCCTAGTACTTGAGAGGCTGAGACAAGAGGATCACAAGTTCAAGCACAGCGTTGGCCATTTAGTGAGCCCCTCAGCAACTTAATAAGACCCTGTTTAAAAATAAAAAATAAAATTGGGCTAAGGTGAAATGTTCTTGGTACAATCCCCAGTAAAAAACACACACACACACACACACACACACACACACACACACACACACACAAATTTACAGAAAAAAAAATAAGCTGAGCAGACCAGCTGATGGCTGCTCCAAAGATAATTGATGAACAGTGTTGTCTCATCAGAAGGGACTCAGTGCTAAGGGGATTTTGAAAGATGCAAAAGATAATAATATGAAAATAACAACCAAAAGGAATGAGTATCTTTGGATGTATACGCTCCTAGGTAGAGCACGTAGAAGAGAATGTGTGAGTGGGAGGTGGAGGATCTTGGGGATTGTTTGAGTTAGATATGAAATGTCCCTTAAAGAGGTCATTTATTAATGATTGGTGCTAATGTAATTGAGTCAGAAGGGTTGTAATTCCATTGGTGAATAAATCCATTGTGATGGATTTATCTGTGGTGTGACCTAGGTCAGTAGAGTGTAGCTGGAAGAGGTGGGTCTCTGTGATGCAGCCTTGGAGATTACATATGGCTCCTCCTCCCTCTGTTCTCTCTGTCTTGCTTCCGGCCAGCATGTCATGAGAAGTCCAGCCCATGTGCTCTTCTTCTCTCCACTTTCTGTCGCCATGCCCTGAGATCTACGGTCCCTGGTCTCACATGACCTGAACCCCAAACTATAAGAAAAGAAATCTTCTTTTCTCTAAGATATGTGGTCAACCTTTTAGATTATAGTTGCAAGAATGCTAGAATACAGACTGTTGTTAATGGAGGCAGTAAGTTTCTTTTTTTTTTCCTAGCTCTAAGTATTTTTATTTATTTTTTTTAATTTATTTATTTATTTTTCATCTTTCCCTTATTTGGTGCATTGTAATTACACATCTTTGTTAGGTACAAGCTAGTATAGGTAAAGACATCCATGCACACATTTCTCATTTAACCCTTCCCCAATTCCCACCCCACTCCCTCCTCTTCCCTCCTTCTCAAAGTCAGTTTAGTGATTGACTTTGATGTGTTC